>JALMGF010000157.1:0-127500 GCA_023333645.1 Sceloporus occidentalis | reverse complement strand
GGCAGCAGATGTATGGCTAGAACTGGCCCTAATTATAACTGGCTAGAGTGAGTTTGAGTGGCATGCCTGCTTGGAGCGTAAACTGGAGTTAATCCAAAGTATAACCAGAGGGTCTCCAGCACCAAGTCCATGAGGTGTCCTTCTACTAGCGACCTGTGTCTCGAGGGGGGAAGCCAGCTCTGCTGTAAGTCAGCTGCTAACTGAAGGTTCTATGGAATGAAATCATAGCTCAGAACAATAAGGCAGTCAAATGCCCGGGGCAGATCTGTTATAGAGATTTGTGTGCAGTTTCTCTTATCTTTATGCTCCTTATACAGCCCTAGAGAACAGAATTGCTCCGTCTAGCCTTGATCTCGCTCAGTTCAAGTCCCCGAGTTGCTGTATGGAGCGCTATGCACTAAAATGTGTCTGTTTAGTAAATATGACCTAAGTAAAAATCAAGAAATGGAAAAAAAATTATTAACTGGAGCAAAAGCTCCCTGATTTAACAATCTCATCACTTGGGCACAGATGCGCTAACACTGGGTTTGTTTAAGAACTTTCATGGCATTGGATCATCCTACCAAGGAAATATATTATTATTTCATTGGTACCAATATACAGAAATACAAAAGGTCCCCATGGACAATGTATAGGTCAAACCAGGCTGTTCTATGGTTTTAGCAGAAAGTTAGTATATAATTGGACAACATCTAGTCGCATCCAGCCGTATACAAAGGCACTATTTAAAGAGACCCTCCAGAGACGCTCTCCATAAGGGTTTGGAGGACCTTCTAAGAAATATTGTTTGGTTGTTGTGAACAGCCGATGGAATCACAAACTATTTGGCTCTTATGAGACTGAAAGCAAGCTTATGTATGATGTCACACCATCCTTGACTAATACAGAGATCTGCCCTCTGATACACCCCATGGTGCCTTCCATTGTGGTCTGACTCCGAAACATCTAACACTCCACTGCTCTCTGCTTGCATAATTACAGCTTTAAATATAGCTCGTCTGCTGTGGTTTTGCCTCATAATTGCATAGTTCTGTAGACAGAACGCCTGCCATCCAACAGTGGATTGCTTTTCCAATATTGCAATGGTTACCCATTAACCCCTACGATGCCTGAAGGGAATGGAATAGTAATTTTTTTTTTTTACCAATACTATTTTTTTCACATTAACCATTTTCAGGTTTCATTTTAGTTAAACATACAAGCAACTGAAATCTCATATTTAAGAAAAAAAAAGTGCAGTAACTATAAGTAAACCTGCCGCTTAGAATTAAAAAAATTTAAATTGCTAAAGCCATAGATTTGGTGTGTTTATGGTGAGCAAAAACCATGACATGATCCTTCCATAATAGAAAGAACAAGGGAGTAAAAGAGGAACAATCTGGTCCCCAGGTCCTGTGTGGCCCCCAAAGGCTTTTTGGTGTAAAAGTGGATCCACGAATGCTGGCAGTAATGACATTCACTGCTAATAATCCCTTAATGCCCCCGTGGACCGCCATGTACCCTGACTTCTTCTACTGGTCTCATCCTCCTGGAAGGGATGTGTGACCCAGTCCTTCTTTTCCAGCGGAAAGGTCTGCAGGAGTGCCACATCTTCATGGACCTCATTTGAAGAGGGGGAACCACTTGAGTCTTCAAGCGCAGGTGGTGACCAAACCACAGTCAACCCCCCCCCCGCCTAAAAAAGGGGAATTTTTAAGAACCCGACACGACGGCAGCATTTCCGGCGTGTACAATAATCTGTATCAATGTATTGATACACTTTTCAAGCCTTTTTTATTGATGTTTTTTTTAAACTTCAAAAAGTTTGGGAAGAACTCAACTGGGAACAGACAATTGTTTAATAGCAGGTGACACAATGTATCTCCGCTTAGGACCATCTCAAGTTTTAGCTCACATATATATATATATATATATATATATATGTGTTTATCTGTAAATAATTTATGTTGTTAATATACCGAGGTGTCAGTGTTTCTGTTCTCCTGTTTTTTTTTGGAGGCGAATGCGCCGTTGCACACAAACAAGAAACCCAAAAAGGTCTCCTTTATCTTTTCCCGATATTTTTGTTGTACGAGGGGTTTTATAGAAAACAATGCAGACGAGCGATGGCTCGAGCTTTAAACTGAGCTTGGGTTTTTACGATAACATCGCTCATACCGCGTAACAGGCTCCGAGCGCTAGTCACTAGGGGGCGAGTAATAATTACGTACGTTCCTTTCTTTAATGCCGTGGGGGTTGACCGGAATGTTATTTACATCTTCTGTTTTTATGAGGACCTTCGCATCCGGAGACCTCAAGGCTAACAATGTGTCTCACCTACGACAAACAAAATAAATAACACGCACGTGCAAACACACCAAAATATGGCTACGATTAAGAAAAAAAAATACATTGTCGGGAATTAACCCTTTGGAAGAATGTATCAAGATGGCTGCCTCCTTGTTTTTCCAGAAGAGTAGCAGATAATAAAACCCTGCGTATTACTTAAATAAGGTAATTAATTATGCTTTACTGTTACTGAATATATAACTTGCCTTTGAGTGCTTGTTCCAGATGTAATTTAATAATTAATTCAGATTTAATTCAGAGTTAATGCCCGGCCATGATTCACTTAGGCCTCCCCGCCGAAAGCGTATTGCGAGCAGATACATCGTGGAATACTTGGCGGATGACGGAAACATGGAAACGTGTTAGATAAAGGCAGGGACGCGTTTCTAATGATACAAATTGCATTAATTTAAGTACATCTGACCACAAACCAAAATATTCCTAATGTGTTTACTTTGCACGCTCGCCCCGAGTGATGATGTTCTTTTTTATGCCACAACTGTTCAGTTGAATAAGGTCATCTGCTTTTAATAGTCCTCCAGCCGCTCCTCCGTGAAACTCACACCAGTCATTAAAACACGCCAAAGCCGTGTCCTAAAATAGTAGCCCCCTTCTCACAGTCCCTGCCATTCTCAGTTTGTCTCTGTAGTCGAACGGAACGATTCAGGATGAAAGTGGGAATCGCCGCGTTGGTTGCCGGGTTTTTCGGTGGAATTGGGGTTTTGTTGTTTTTTACTGCGTTTGGAACGGACTACTGGCTCCTGGCGACCGAGAATTGCGGGACGATCGATGGCGGTCTAGCTAAAGCAGAGGTAATGGCGAGTAAGGGACTCGCAGTCTAGCAATACTTGAATGCAAATGATATAGGTTCATTGGCCCTTAATTGTAGGACTTGGTATAGAACATGGGTTAACTGGACCCAAAGCTACCCTGCAATGTGCATTATTTATGGGCATTTCAGGTAGAGGTAGGGCGACATTGAATCCTGACCACTGATCTTTAATCAAAAATCTTAGAACACGTGCCTTGATTATGTATTAATAATACATGAGGACCCAAAAATGTTTAAGCAATATTTTAAGCGTATGTAAGAGGTAAAAAAAATATATTAATAATAATAATAATTTTCATGTTTTAATTCCGGGGTCTGTCATTTTTATTTTTTTTAAACCATTGCGTGATAAACTTACTTCTTTCCCTAAAATATAAGCTTCATGTTAAATTATAAAGCAAAATTCTACGGATGGAAATCTGGAATGAAAAAGAACAGAGATGCGTTTGTTTAGTGAGGACGGATTTCAACTTTATATTGGTGCCTGAATTCGATAATGGGTAAACAATAATTATTATGATCCTCTAGCAGGGTTTTGAGGCTGTGGCGTCTCTTCTTGCACCGTCTCTTTAGGCCACGATGTACAGAACGTAGGCTCAAGAAATGAAGCCATAGCCAGGGAACCCCCCCCCGCGCCATCACTCTAGACCACCATAGTAGGAAGAAGGAACTGCCAGCCGACAAACTGTTACTTTTTACTAGAATGTTGCTTTCCATATATTCTATTATTCTATTATTTTAGGGCCATTGGACTGGAAAACAGAGAATCCAAGATATTTCAATAGCCAATTGACACACATTGAGCTTTTATTAGCTGTTGTAAAAGGGTCGATAAAACAGAATCCATTTTAAAGGTGCCGTTCCAATTTCTCTGCTGAACATCCAACTTTTCTAACTAAATGCCACATAAATATGTTTTTAATCGTGTAAAAATTTGCCTGTTTCATGATTTTTGCCGGGAACTACTGTCATGTGACACAAAAGCAGGCACTGATTGGCTCTTGGCTTAGGAAGTGAAAAATATTTTTTATTGTTTATATTTTTATTGTTAGATTAATGGTCTTTATCACAAAAACAAACAGAAGACGGCTGGACATTTTAAGTAATACAATCTTAAAGAGATATGGACATGGAGCTTCAGCTAGATATTAATCTGGCTCCGTGTTATTTTATGGGATTGAAGATGAAGAATAACATCTGATTAATTTCCTTAGCATACTTTTAGGTGCAGCTACTATTTTTATAGAACCTTTTAAATTCCAAAAACAAGGTAATTATTACTTCAAAACAGTTTTTTCTACCTACTAATTTCTATTGTTGGTTTTTCAAACTAGAATGTAAGTGACCCCAGAATTCCCACCCTATATTTTCATCACGAGGGCTTCTTCTGGCGTTGTTGGTTCAATGGGAATGAATTCGAGGAGACTATATGGAACTTTTGGTTCAGTAAGTATATATTACTTGTAATGTCCTGTGCACTCATTGTACAGAACCACGGAATATGATAGCACTATAATGAGCAATAAATAATAATAATAGAAAAAAGCTGAACAAGAATTCTATTGTTTCATTTCTGCCTCCTGGTGGCTGTAGGTGGAACTGCACAAAAAAAGCTTAAGGTACCGGGGCAAAAATTGAAATCAGAGCAGCACAGAGGGGTCTATACACTGAATCCAGCCATAATATCTGCCTTTTGTTAGGCTCTGCTTGGTTATTCCTCCCCTTTAACTCTCCTGTTTTTAAGTTGAGCATGCATGTAATTTGGTGGCTGTTGGCCTTAAAGTGCCAGACCCTCCAAGTCATCCCAAGTCCAGTCTGGTCTCTGATTCCTCTATATTGCATCATCATCATTGGCACTTTATAAATGTATAAGATTCGGGCTCGATAAACTGCATCTGATGGACTCGCCATCCTGCTGCCGGACCGTCATTTCACGCTAAATGCCCGGCCGCTGTTTCTCTTACTGAGTTTTAGAGAATCTTTTCAGTGGAAGGAACAGTAAAAGAGAGCAACATATTTGCAGTGACTCATGTTGTGGGTTCGTATATTTAGCTGTGAATGTGGGCAGTGAACAGATGCTTAATCCACATCGTTTCTCGCACACCCCTTGTTAAATACCCACCAGCCATCAGTTACCTTCATCTAATTACATTGTACCCACCTTTTAATTCTATATTATTTTGCTACATTCAAACACAATAAACAGGCATATACAGTTAAGTGACGTTTGGATGTAATATGCCATTTTTTTAACAACACATTGGGCTTTATCCACTAAAATGAGAGTTGACGTCATGGCTTCACTCTGCATTATGCACAGCCAGCTCTGGTGGGCTTCTGCTACTGGAAGGGTCCCCATGTATAGATTCACTTCGACTGTAAGCTCTATGGGGCAGGAAACTCCTTTCCTGATGTTTTCATGCCTATTGTGAACCAAAAGTTTTGTAGACCACTGTGCTTATATAACAGCAATTATTGACCCCCTCCTCTTTTATTATACGGTAAACTCCAACTTTGTCTTGAACTTAAGACAGGAGCCTTCTTAATATTTCCCTTTAAGAAACCGTTGTAAAGGGTTTTAGTAAAAATCAGAATGATACACTGTAAGAAGACTGGTTCTATGCTAATCATGCAACAAAAGTAACAAAAAAGTTAAGAAAGATAGTATATACCGTATTTTTCGCTCCATAAGACGCAGTTTTTTTCCTCCCAAAGTAGGATGAAAAATCAGCCGCGTCTTATGGAGCGAAGATGCATGCAGGCAGGCAGGCAGGGAGGGGGGGCAACGATATACCGTATTTATCGGCGTATAACACGCACTTTTTTAACTAAAATCCGGAGCTTAAACCCTACCTGCGTGTTATACGCCGATAAATCCGGGGTCGCAACTGAGGCAGGCGGCGGCGGCCGCCAGCAGAGGAGTCCTGGATTTCTGCCAGTCAGGGGGGCCCAAGGGGTGCCGAGCGGTTGCTGAAGACAACCGCTCGGCAACTCTCGGGCCCCTCTGCCTGACAGATATACAGGAATCCTTTGCTGGCGGCAGCCGCCGCCACCGCCGCCTGCCTCAGCGCTTCAACTCCTGTGTTGGAAGCGTTTGTCTCGGGTGCTGGCGCTTTACGCTGGGCGCCGGCATATGACGTCAGACGCCGGCGCTCAGCAGTGAAGCGCCGGCACCCGAGACAAACGCCTCACGCTTCCAACACAGGAGTTTAAGGTAAGTGACCGGGGCGGGGGGGGGGGGGATCCTGAGAAGGGGGGGTTAGGGAGTTAGAGGGGAGATCCTGAGAAGGGGGGGTTAGGGAGTTAGAGGGGAGATACTGAGAAGGGGGGTTAGGGAGGGAGGTCTTACTGTGTGTGTCTTACTGTGTTTGTGTGTGTGTGTCTTACTGTGTGTGTGTCTTACTGTGTCTGTGTGTGTCTTACTGTGTCTGTGTGTGTCTTACTGTGTCTGTGTGTGTCTCACTGTGTCTGTGTGTGTCACTGTGTCTGTGTGTGTCTTACTGTGTCTGTGTGTGTCTTACTGTGTCTGTGTGTGTCTTACTGCGTGTGTCTTACTGTGTTCATAGCTTATTCAGTTATTGTAATAAATATTTTAGCCCATTTTTTAGCTCAAAATATTTTTTCCTTTTTTTTCTCCTCTAAAATCTAGGTGCGTCTTATCAGCAGGTGCGTCTTATAGAGCGAAAAATACGGTATTCTATACACTATCCTTCAAAGGTTTGGGGTCACATAGAAATGTCCTTGGTTTTGAAAGAAAAGTGAAACGGATCAGAGATCAAGCGCAGAGGGGGTTAATGTTGTAAATGACTTTTGTAGCTGGAAACAGGTAATGGACTCTCTCTTTATAGGCGGACAGAGGCCCTTTATCACTCCCATCACTCCTTTATCACTCCCATCACTCCTGTGCTCTGGTGCCATGTAGCGTTCACTGATCCAAAATAAGTTTAAAAGGCTTATCGATTGTTCAAAAACTTTTTTATCATAGCTAGAAATGTCATTGTTTTCCATGAAGTGACCGTTTTCCAAAAGTAACCCCAAACCTTTGAACAGTAGTATATATATATATATATATATATATATGTTTTTTCTGTTTTCTTTTTTTTAAGCTAGCCAAGCACATCAAAAACATTGCATCAATGGCTACCTGTTCCCCATGCCGCTCCCGTCTGGGCTCGTACCTCACCCATCATATGATCCTACAGCAGGTATGTGATCTCGTTAATATTACTTTTCTATACTTTGTCCTTCAGAGAGATCCAGCAAGAATTACTGACAGTACAGAACGTCTCAGTATATATATATATATATATATATATATATATATATATATTAGCAATTATACTGATTTCCACAAACTGTTGATATTTAAATGACTCATTGGCTCGGACCTACGCTGATGAATGAGTGTGGAGTGTGTTTGAGTGTGTCTGTCACTAAGGATTTAGAATTGCTCCTTGCGGTCATTATAGGAAACTGATCCATGTACTCAACAACTGAATCCAAAAATAAGGGTTTTTTTGCACCCCACTGGACTCATAACCTGATATTTGATATGCCAGAAGCCAGATAGCTCCGTAACAACCGGGTCTAATGAAACGCATCCCAAATCAGCATCTTGAAGAGGATCTCCCAACGAGTTTATTTCTTTTATCACTAGTATCAGATTATACAATTTTACAAAAAATATCGAGCTGGCTCATGAAAAATGAAAGTCTATGGAGGAACGGACTTCATTAGCATTGACATAAAGCATCAGCTCAGTGTGGTTTTTGTGCAAATAAAATATCACATGACTAACAACTATGGCGGCCTCCAGGTCTGCAAATCAAGTACATTTATTGGAACGAAATGAGATAAAATCAGGTTTTTGTCAATGCCGACCTATTTTATTTGCTTAAGGGGAAAAAATATTTCTTTTCACAGGACTTTCTATTTAATAATCAGAATGAGCACACCACTGACTAACCTGTGACAAATAAATATCTTTCTCTCTCGCCAAAAGACTCCTGGGGAAGTACCGCTTCTCCGAGTGTCCGGGTCCCTGCGGCCCACTCCCCATTTCCCCTCCAAAAATGGCGTGTATCCCGTGACGTCAGCGCGACCACCCGCCATACGATATGGAGAATAGCGATAACATAACTTACTTGGCCTGTTTTTCCCTCTTTGATACCGTGTGTAGAAATGGCAGAAATCATGAGTATTCATATTAAGTCGTGGCAATAAAATACTGTATTTTTATAAACAACCCCACTTAACTAAATTAACAGCTGCCCAATAGGTCACAAAGTCGCATAAGAAGTCATCTGAAATGTTGTGAGGTATATATATATATAATTATTTAAAATGCTCTTATTAAATTTGTCACATTAGCAGATTGAATTAATCCCTAGGATACTTCAGCACTGATATACTGGATGTAGTGTCGGAAATATTCGTATAGTTAGAATAAATCGTTAATACACTAGGCCCAGGCCTGGGCCGGAATACCTGCGTACAGTATATTATAATATAATGTAATATAACGCTACTGTTTTACACTACTGGTTTTCCAGGTAAAATGTCCAATGTAAAGCTGCAATAATTAACCTTCTAGTTTCAGGGAAAAAAAGTTCCCGATTGGAAGCTCTGATTAAAACAATAAAGTCGGTTCCGTCCCTTTTCACTTTTAAGCAATCTCTTCAATCTGGGTAATTAGTTCGGCTCTCAGGGAGAAGACGTATTCTCCGCCGTCCTGCCTCAGTATGTTATGCGCGACACGTTCCTAAATCAGCGCTGGCGGCTTCTAAAACCGACTCAGAAGATCCGTCATACGCAAGCCCTGCGTCTCACGCTGGGATATTACCTATATTGATCACGGCACGAGGATGGAAATTGTTTCTATCTGACATGTCGTAAAGTACATCTTCCCTGCTTGTTCCTTCTCAGAGAGGACACTTTGTATCACGCTCACCTTAAGACGGAATTTCTACTTATCTATAGAACGTTCATGACAGATCGTACGGACTCCAACCCAAGAGATGACTATCACTTTATTAACGAGATTTTTGCCCTGGTTATCGAGAAGCCTTTAAATCGAAAGGTTGGGTCTCGAATGATAGCTCCAGGCGATGAATATTGAAGCTTCACCTGATTTACAGGATACAGTTGCCTCATTTAGTAATATTTAAGAGAAAAAAAGATGTTTTCCTATATATAGTTCAAATAAACAATTAGTTTGTGGTTTATTGAATGTAACATCATTTATGGATGCAAGATCGGTAGCCAGATACGGGTCCTTCTAGTCCGCGGCCCCCTTAGCCTTTAATGTATATCAGCCTTGACAATGACCTTCACATACTCACATTCTTTATTCTAATCTAAAAGATTTAAATTTATATAAACCTTTTCCGTATTCTTTATTGTAAAAATGCACCATAAATTCGCGTCACGTCAAGGACAAGGTTCCAACCCCGGAATTCTGTTCCAGAATTATTAGGTAGGGCAGTACATTATTCAGTGAACACCATGATGAAAAGAAAGCCACATAAATATATTTATAGTTTTTAAATATTATTTTCTAAATGAGAGTTAGGAAAAATTAGGGTCTTATCACCATTATTCACTATAGTCCACGCCGGCCACAGATCATTGTGCGTTAAATTTAATCCGTCATCCAGAAACTAATAAAATTCCATTTATCGAGCCCCCATTAGCGTCTAATATTATTTATTAATTATAAAAAACAGGTTCACTCCAAATTTCCCAGTATCTGTGTAATAGGTACTGGGTAGCCTAGAACTCGATGCTACAGGGTCATGCAGAGTGTGGCCCCGCCCCCTTAAGCACCGCCCCCCCTAGTTCATGTATAAATAGAGCGAGGAGGAAAAATGACGGCCTTTGTCTGCATTAAAGGTGCTATTCCATTTTTTGTTTAAGACACTTTTTTTTTCAATTCCTATGGCAACAACCTATCAATGCCTGCTTTTTGTGGCAAAAATTATGAATGCGACGCAGTGGGCGAAGAATAAAACGTCCCTGTGGAAGGATTACAGTACTCTAACAACGATATTTATCTGGTTTGCAGTGTATAGAGGCTTCTGGACGGCATTCATCATCCTAGCCGTGGCTGCCAGTCTGGTGGGAGGCTTGCTGTTGGTGTGCGCTGTACCCTTCACGGCCGCTCGGCTCTATAAAGTAGGAGGTGGATTCCTCATCACAGCCGGTAAGATGGCAAGCCTTTGTAACCGGATATACCGGTGCCGTGTGTCATGTGGTCGTTTCAGCGAAGGGAGGCTCATCTGATCTCCAAAAATAACCTCTGGGCATTCCATAGACTTTCTGAAAAAAGTAAACTCATTGTTTATAGCGCTAGTTATTTATGGAACTTGTTCCGCTGTATTTACGGTCACTTCTTGTGGAGCTTCTTTGACACCGAAAGTTTGGGGCATAAGCCTAAACTCACAAGAAAACCGCAGTGAGGATTTAATAGAAAAATTAAAGCGGACCTATCTTATTAAATAAAACCCCAAAAAATAGTTATACAAAAGGAAAAATCCTTATTTTTTCACTATTTTATTTTAATGTAAAATAATTGAGCACTGTGCATTGCTCCTCTAAAAGACTCTGCAGGGTTCTAAGCTCCTCTGCCTTTGAGGGCGCCTACAGACCTGACAATGACAATGACGCAGCTCTTGGTCTTCCATTGGGCCAACTGGGCAAATTTCGGGGAACACTATGGCACCTCTCACATACCTTTATTATAGCAGACCAAGTTCTTTAGCGTGCTGGATATGTGCTGCACGCATGCATCAGGTGGGTCATTTTATGGCCCGCTGACCTTAAAGTGCCAGGGTAGATTTTAACTCTTAGTCCAGCCCTGGTTATAAAACAGAGCTGAGTAGAGATGTTACTGGAAATGGTAAAAATACACTAAAGGCTAAGTAGCCCAACTGCACGTCACATCTATTAGGGCTGCTTTGTACTTGGGGACCAAGGTATTTAAATCATCAATCAGTCATCATTCATCCAGACAAGGGATGGGTTTGTTGTCCACGTTCTAAACACAAAAGTATTTCTCCGTCATGAAAAGATGAACTTCCTCTTGCTTTTCTAGGAAACACATATATCCTAACGAATTGAAGGCCCCTTTACGCAGAAGGGGATTATATCGCTTGGCAGACTCCTACTGGATTCAGGCCAAGGCATAACACTTTTGCTAATTTTCTGCTCAGCTGGGAGAGATACAGCCTCTCATCCGCCTGTCTGGTTACTGGAACATAATATGATGACATCGGAATGAGATATGTAAATATTATTAATATTCTAAATGATGTAAGCAAAGACTCTAGTGAGTTTGAGTGTACTTGAGTAGAAGCCAGACCACCTGTAATCTGGCAGTGCTATAGGTACTTAATGTCTACTGCTTGCCTATAATCCCCATCATGCACAACTAGCTAAACACATTATGGCAACTGAACACAAGAACACGTGCAAGGTTCTCTGCTGATCTGGACCTCCTTGGACATTACTAATTGGCTTACATACCTTAAATAAAATAAAAAATAATAATAAAACTTTCAAATAGAACCATTAACCCCTTAAGGACAATGGGCGGTCCCTAAACCCATTGAAAACAATGCATTTTGAGCCTGTACATGTACGGGCTTTGTCATTAAGGGGTTAAAAAGGTATTTCTGGAAACACTGATTTATTAAGACTCGTTGCTAGGCTCACGGAATGCAGGTCTTGAGTTCATACTAGGTTTAACTTCTTTTATCAAAGCAAAGATAGGGAATACTAGGCTTCGCTTCCATAGCGATTGCTCCAGATTTAGAATTTTGCTTCATAGTTGCTGCATTTTTTGTCTTGATTAATATGACCCATCAGTGCCGGATTAAGAATTCCTGGGCCACTAGGCACAAGGTATTTGCCCCTAGGGACATGCCTAGTGCCCTTTATGGACAAGCCAATAATTGTTTTGTGTTACACACAATCCGAGGCACTCTTCATAGCATAGAACACTTTACCTTTAAAATCAAATAGCCATAGAACACTATCCTTGATCCACTACCCCCGCAGAGGACAGGAGCCCCAGATTATGGAAACATGGATACGGAAGATATGCCGGGAGTGAAATGCTGATATTTTTATCTCTATGTAAACACTCTGGGAGTTGACCTCTACGTATACATTTATCACATCCCCCCAAAGGTCAGCCTGGCCAAATATAGATTTAAATGCATCTCCTGGTCCCTCCGCTGGTCTATTTCTTTGAAAAGTAAAACAAAGAGGAACGTTTAGACTAATAACGGAAGTAAACACGGCTGGACGACACAGTTGGCCTGAACCTGTGTGCTCTGAACTAATGTTCTCATATAGAAAGCTGCTAATAACGGGGACTATGATGATCTCTTTTCCAGGTGTCTTGCTTGCCTCGCTCATCCTTCTGTTCGCCATGTGGAAGGAGTTTGCAGCTGATCTGGAGAAGTATATTCTCTTAGAAAGGAGCCAGAATTGTCTGCCCGATACTCACGTTCACGTCTACTATGGATGGTCCTTCATGTTTGCAGCAGCCGGAACACCCTTGGTCCTACTTTCAGGTCTCCTGTTCCTTTGCATCGGTCGGAACATTGGCGTAGAAGAGAAATAAACCAGAAAAAAAGTTGAAACATATTTAGATGTGTAGATGTGGGCACAAAACAATTTAAATAAAGGACATTTCATGGCTATATTTAGAAGTAACCAGCGAAAAATGGAATAAGAACAGAAAATCTTTCTAATAGTTAACATCCGAGAAAAACTTGTATAAATAAATAAGCCTGGCTGCTGGGGGCCAAGATTAAAAATATTTTCATGAGTGCACATACTGTATATATATATATATATATTCCTCAGATGTTTTTTTTGATAGGTTCAACTTTATGCGTGATACAATGTCAAGGATATAAAATAAAAGAATCTACAATATCAACATTTTTTATCATTTTTATAATGTGTCAAAACCCTTAAAGCCTTCTCCTGAGCCTACAAAGGTGGGTAAGCTGGAATGGAGTCCTAAATGAAGATGTGTGTGTGAGGTATGGAGTGAGTGTCAGTTTGGTGAGTGTGAGTAGATGTAAATGTTGTGTGTGAAGCTGTGTTGAGTTATGGGTGAGTATTACACACATGTACTTAATTTATTCCTAAAAATTGTGTAAATTTGTCCCTGCGTATTATACACAGGTGCATATGATACGCAGGACTTCACAATAATAATGTATCTCTTTTTTAAACTAAAATGTATACATTGTATCACATTTGTCCCCAACACAACTACTTTGTAGACCTCAAGGTGGCACTTCCATGCGTTTATCTTATGATTATGGTTATTGTCAATACAATTCCGGCAAAATAGCAACAAAAAAGTTATGCTCAACTTTTTTAATATCCAATCATTCACGAAAGAATGCTCTTTACACTAAACCAGCTCTCGTATAACTAAAACTCATAATTTAGTCCAAGGAACTCAATAATGAGACACAATAATGCTAAGGGCAAATTTAGTAATGTGGAGCGTAATAAATGGTGCAACATCTTTAGATGAAGATCGAGAACCGACAGCCTTACGGCTTCATTGGAGTAAAATAGTTCAATGATTGGGATAATGCATTGATTTTCTTCATTCTTTCTTCTATATCCTTTCCTCCATTTCTCCTTTGCCATTTTTTTTAAAGGCAAAAGGACAGAGTCCATGTCCCGTGCCCCACAAATTGTGGTGAAGCCGCCATAATAATAATAATAATAACTTTAGTATCCGTGCCGCACTCCACAGCTTCTCTTTGTTAATGATTTTCTACATATTTTATTACGTTCTTGTATCACATCCCTGCATACATAAAAATTGAAGTGCCTCGACTAAATCGCACCGATTCTTCACCAGCGCCTTATATCGGGCAGAGAATTCTGGAATAACAGGAGGGGTTAAGTTTACAATAAATAATGCAATTGCATAGATGAGCTGAGATCCATCACGTGGAATGTTATCACCAGATAATAAATACCGTGTACTTTGCATTTGTCACTGTGTAGAAATGAAAATTAAGTTATATGCCTTTGCCGGCTGCCGCGAGTATAGCGGTTTCTAGATCGAATATATCACATAATAATTGCTAATGAAACCAGATCTTTTACCTATCAAATCACACACATCTTTTATGTATCCATGTCACCACTTACGGAATCAAATAATCCCGCAGTAAAATATTATGACGGATTAAATCTCACCCCCTGCTCGTCAAATACATCATATATGAAAGATGTTGAAAAAATGCATAGCGATATTTAATTTCAGAGCAGCCTGGCCCAAAACAATACACGAGAAGGAAACATATCATTTCCCGCTGCGGAAAAAAAAACAAAAAACCTGTATTTTTCTGATGTTCAAATGGAAAGGATGATTCATTATAAAGCAAAAATGAAATAACTAGGAGAAACTCCGAAAAGGGCTTGCGGCACCAACAGTAAGGTGACTTCATATCTATGCATTTCCTTATTAAACGTCCTATTTCGCTTGGAGAAAATATTAATTGCGCTCCCTAATAAATAAAAGAAAAGAACTTTAGCAGATGGCTCGTATTATCCGTTGAAGGTTTAATCTCATAAAAACAACAATGGCTTATAAGCAGTGTTCCCTCTAAGCTGTGCGCTTGTGCGCGCGCACATAACTTTTGGAGGGAGCGCACACGTCCTAACATTGTGTGCACAGTACCTAACGGGGAGCTGGGGGGGGCGGGCAGTCCGTCCAGGGTCACGCTGGCACTCCTCCAGATACGGACATTAATGTCCGCCGCTGGAGGAGCAAGCTCGGTTGGGGAGATCAAAAATCTCACCCCAACCGGCTTAAAATCAATCAGGGGAGCGGGAGGTCTGTTAATATCCTGCTCCCTTGCTATGCGCTATTTTCATTTCGGTGCATCCCTATATACTAAGCCAGACACTGAAGCAGTAGGCCTACACCACATCAATGTTTGGCTTAGTATATAGTGATAGGGGTTATGCTACATTATGTGCAATGTCTGGCTCAATGTATAGTGATAGGTGTTGTGCTGTGCCTCAGTATATAGTGATAGGTGCAGGGGCGTAACTAGACGCCTCAGGGCCCGGGTGCGAGAATCTGTTAAGGGCCCCCCCACCCCCTCACCCCCCCCCCAAAAAAACATGATTTTTACCCAACAATTTTTTTTCAACTAATTCAACAAATTCAATTTACATATTGAATCATATCTGTAAAAAAATCAAAGAAAAAGGGGCGCATGTACAAAGGGCATAATCCAGGGGTGTCCAAGTTTTTTCTGCAGTGGGCCACTTCATCAGAATTGTATACGTGCGCGGGCCGCACTCATTTTTCACTGTGACAAAAAATATGGCCTTTAATAAAATATGCAGATTAAAAAAAAGTAAAATGACACAAAACCTTTACTCTTCCTCTCACTGATTTCTGGGCCT
The DNA here is from genome assembly GCA_023333645.1 of Sceloporus occidentalis. Lineage (NCBI taxonomy): Eukaryota > Metazoa > Chordata > Lepidosauria > Squamata > Phrynosomatidae > Sceloporus > Sceloporus occidentalis. Next base: position 111,878 of record JALMGF010000157.1, on the reverse strand, counting down.
TGAAAGTTTTGCGACTACAAATTCAGGATTCCCTAGATTTATTCTAGGGATGAACTAAAATGAAAATTCTGGACCAAAACATTCAGGGTTCACTTAGCCAAAACCGAAAATGACCCCCATCATGCCTAGGTTCCAGCACTTACACATCCATCCAGTAAATGCTGGAACCTAGGCATTATGGGACTGTGATTGCTGTTAGCAATCACACTCCTATCATGCCAAGTCAGCCAGTACATTCTGGTACAGGGTGGCTGTAAGTGCAGACCCCATACTGCTGGCAGCATCACTACACAAGGGGGGCAGCTGGCCAGGTTTTAGCATGTACTGGCTGACTTGGCATGATAGGAGTGTGATTGCTAACAGCAATCACAGTCCCATCATGCCTAGGTTCCAGCACTTACACATCCATGCTAACACACACACACACACACACATTTATTCATATAATCATTAATTCACAGATTCATTCCCTCAATCACACACACTCATTCAAACACCCTCCCCACCCCCTTACCTGCACTGCAGCTCCCTCGATGCCGCTCACAGACTTCAGCAGGGGGCACGGCCTCCCTCTGCCTTCTCTGCTAAAGCACAGAGGAAGTAGGATGTCACGTGAACTCCGCTTCCTCTGTGCTGTCCAGAAGACCCTCCCACAAGTAAGTAGCAGGGCTTGAGGTGCGGCTCGTGTAAGATCGGTTGCCCTGGCTGCCGATCTTACGCGGGCCGCACCTCGAGGTCTCGCGGGCCGCATTTGGCCCGCGTGCAGCATGTTGGACGCCCCTGCCTTATTTAAAAAAAAAAAAAAAAAAAACTTAAAAAAGATTTCGGGCGGCCCCTTGGCTTGGGCCCCCTGCCGCCGGGGCCCAGTCGCAGTCGCGACCCCTGCGACCCCGGTAGATCCGCCACTGGATAGGTGTTATGCTGTACCACCGTCAATGTCTTCCTCAGTATATAGTGATAGGTGTTATGCTGTACCCCAGTCAATGTGTGCCTCAGTACATAGTGATAGGTGTTTTGCTGTACCCCTGTCAATGGTATGCAGTTTTTCCCAATAAAAAATAATAATAATATATATATATTGATCCTTTATGCAGCCCGGAGCCCCCGCTCATGATTCGCTCATAATTAATTTTTGCGGTGAGAATTTCACCTTTAGAATAGACCATGGAGTCAAAAGGGTTGGAAATATATAGCTCCACCCCCTTGCAATGTGATTTTTTTTTTCAGCTCCACCAACTTTATATGGACTGTAGAAGCATATTGTGCGCACAAAATTTTGGCTCTGGAAAAAATTTTGCACAACAGAAATTTTCTGCGTACACCACCCAAGAAAAATTAGAGGGAACATTGCTTATAAGACGTGTTTTAACCAACAAGGCATCTCTAGTTGTTGATGAGCTAGAGCTTCCATGACCAGGTCTTGATGATGATGATGTATCAGAGCTGAAGTTCATCAACCCAAAGAAGCTCGTGTTGTCCACTCTTCATATGAACAGAGCTCAAAAAGCCAGATGCTCAGGGCTGAACTGGTCTGAAGGTCCCACAGCAGCTCTCTTACAAGGATAAGGAGGGGAAAGGAAACTTTTATATTGAGTTTTGGTGATAAAAAGGGGTCCTCAGGACCTCTGCATGCCCTGGCATGTTCAGCAAGTAACGTTTAGCAGATCTTTCATTTTATTCTTTTACTCTGAAGGTGTAATCGTAGAACACAATCGTAGAACAATTTTCTAGGACGCTGTCTCACTTTCTATGGCAATGACCAATCAGTTCCTGTTCTCGTGTCACATGACAAGTGTTCCCAGGAAAATAATGAATGAGACAAAATTCTACATGATTAATATACATTACTTGGTCATTCAGCTATACTACGTCCACTCCCCTCCACATTCTTCTTGCTCACGTTCCCCTGCTGAACGGCTGTCTCCCCTATCTTGCTTGTTGCCTGTTGTGCCCCCTTTTTTTATAAACTAATCTTGACATGATCTAACGCTGGGGTAGATACTGGCATCAGATCAATATTGCAAATATTAGACACGCGCATGCCAAGTTTGAATCCTATTTCCCTACTTTTGATCACCCACCAAACATCTTTGATGGATAAACTGGAATGGAGATTGCGAGCCGGGCGTCTCGTCCAACATCAGTGTCTGACCTCACAAATACTCACAGAAACTCTACAAAATCTTGTGGAAAGTCTTCCCAGAAGAGTGGAAGCCGTTATAGCCGCCAAGGGGGACCAACTACATATTAATGTGTATCTATTGAGAATGCAACGCCCTAAAAGTCTCTGTTGGTGTAATGGTCGGGTGTCTAAATACTTTTGTCCATGTAGTGTATATATATATATATATATATATATATATATATATATATATACTGTATATACTGTTTCTACTGTTCTAACAAATTCTTATAGTTCTATGGCATTTTTTAATTACCCGAAACACCTGTGGATTCACCGCAATATTCTAAAATGAAAACTCCTCTAATGAAATGCCTTGGACGCCATGCTAAAACCTCGTCCTTTTCCATACTCTGTCAGACCGCGGTGCCGAAACGAATGTGCAAGGCATGTGATAACGCATCGGTACGGCTAGCATGCCATCATACGTACGTCAAAGCCTACGGAAGCGGCATCAATAATTGTCCTGCAGAAAAAAAAAAAGGCCTTTTCTGATGCACCTTGCCTATCACTGACAATTTACATATCTTAGAGAAACCTTTGTCAGCTTCTGTCATTTCTGCGCCATTATGTGCCTTTCTGGATAATTACCAGTTAATGTGAAAAAGCAGATGGAGAGGGGGAAAAAAAAACCTTGAAATTTCTGATCGAGAATCCTCAAACCTCTCCCCTTATCTGCGCTTAGCAGCCTCCAGATTTCAAAAGAAGTTTCAAAACCTTTGTTAAAAATGTCCCTGATTCCCGGTTTGAATGAACCAAATGACATTCAGCCTGAATTATTCTGCCTTTTTTTCACAATTAAATTCTATTATAGTGAACTGTCAAAGTAAAATCGTAGGTCTGTTAACTAATGGGTTTGATGTTTGCGAGCATTTTCTGGGCTCCGTTCTACAGAATAAAACCCCAAAACAAACAATACTTTTAGTTCTTTACAACCGTTTTGACAGTTTAAGTCTTTAATGTGGATTATTTTTTTTTGGGTGTGATTTCCTTGGAAAATAGTCCAGCTGTCATAAAAAACAAAAAAACAATGATTTACGTACATAATTCAGCTCGGTGCACGAAAGACTAAATTTCCGTTCAATTCCAGGCCGTGGATGCTATATTTTTACCAAAGTTCCATTTGTCTTTAGAATAATCTCGCTAGGGGAAGAAAGTCGTAAGCTTTTGGCCAATCAGAAGCCATCTGATATCTGTCCATTAAATATATTGAATTATGATCTGTTCACGTTGTTATCTGTGTTACTAATAAGATAATATTACAGTTCTCTGTCAAAAGCTGGCAATAAGGGATGTGGATATTAACGGCGGGATATTATTTACTTCTGCGGTGTATGGGGAAATGCATTTTCTATTATCGTTTAACCTTGCGATGATTTGCCTAATGCAAGCACTTCTACAATAAGTCGTGGATATCAGTTCAAAACGGAAAGCACTTTTTGTTGTACCGGGCTAGGGATCATTTTCTGTACCATTCACATGGCACAGGAGTTATTGGTTTAAATGACCATCACGGTGGTGTATTCTGGGTGGCAGATCCATGGGGGGCGACTACTCCCTGCCGCAAAACAGGGGGCCTATCGTCGTCCTGAGGCTGTCTAGCTGGGCTTTGCTATTGACGTTGCACCACATGAGGCTTCTCCTGAAACATCGCTCGCATTGTGACGGCACGAGACGCCATGTAAAGGACAACATCCATGATGTGTACATTGCATGAAACTCAGATCCAGTAACATAGTTTCCATGTAACTGTTTCATGTAACATAGTTTCCCCGGGGCACAAAGTGCTACTTTCCATTAATTGTTGGAGGTGGGCTAATTTTTTGGCCCAACTCTGAGAAGGAAATGAGTTTGAGAGATGGATTTGAAGGACTTGGTTTTGGGTTTGAAGTTGGGCAGAAAGGGTCTTAGTTGGCCATGTTCCTTGATTTTTAAAAGTGCTGCTGTACCGACATTACTTAATAAGAATTAAATATGCATTTATTTCTGACATTCTCTGTTGGTAATATTTTATTAAAATGTGATGTTCAATTAATTGTAGTTAGAACATTCACCCAACATTTCAAACAACCAGATACCTTTCTTTTGGGCTTTATGACCTTTATGACCTTTATGACCTATTGATTTTTTTTTTTTAGAAGAGGTAACATTCAATTAATTTATACCATTTTATTTTTAAATGGATGCTTGGTTGCCAAACACGTTATTGTGACTCACAGGGCTATAGAACGCTGTGATACAACATGTACTCCTAGAAAAGAGGAACATCAGAGGAGGAAAATATATATATATATATATATATATATATATACCATAAAATTTAATTTTGGTCATTATTTATTAGCCAACCTGTTTGTTCAAAAAATACAATTGCCCCCTCTTACTACTTTTTATCTTATTTCTACATAACAGTTTGCTATGGACTGCAAGTAGGGTTATCATAAGCAATGACTCTTTTCAGCTCCTTCAAGATTAGTGTCCCACTCTTATTTACAGAGGTTTGAGTTGCCAGTCACACACATATATATATATATATATATATATATATATTAATGTATCAAATGACTGAGATAGCTGGAATATCAATGTGTCTATTCTCAAAAAGGTAAATTGCTGTCATATTGAGTTAAGTGCCGTTGAGTTGGATAGCGCGATTCTCTCGTTGTTGAGTCGCTGTCAAAATAAACTCAGCTACTGCTGAGATGTTCATTGGGTCTCTCATTTTCGCTGTTCATGGAGGTCTAACAGTCAAGTCATTGTCGATCGTTGATTGTATTACAGAAAGGTTTCCCTGAGAAGCTACTGTCTGGTTTACAAATTGGGAAATGACCCCTATGTCTTATCAACCAACAAAACCACAAGATCCATTATCATGGAGACAACGGCTTTGTTGCTTGTTTCCTGGGGCTTGCTCCCTGTTGACAACACAATCCCATATATATATATATATATATATATATATATACTCTAGCACACTCAAAATGTAAAGACTTTTGTGAAGGAAATGGAAGTCTTCTTGTCACTGTCACTGCAAAAAGTCACTCAGTCTACATAATTATTCATAATTAGCCCCATGCTGATTACGGAGACGGAAGGGAACTGTGTCAGAAAGAAGCCATTAATACCCAACCCTGCTCCATACAAAGAACTGCTTGGCCCTACGTTTCAATGTTATTAACTCAGTGACATGATTACGGGGAAATATTCCCTCTCATGCTGGGAATGATTAATACTTTGTTCCATAATAGAATTACAACAATGATGGCTGCCATTAAAACAATGATGGCTGCCCATAAGAAAAGAACGTTGGCAACTTAACTAGACTTCTATTCCCACCCAAGGACCAAAACTTTCTGCCAGATGTTTCTTCAGACATCCAAATTTCCTATCGCGAGGGTATGTATCTAAAAATAACGCTCCAAAATCCAAAAAGAGCCCCCGTTGGAAGTTTTGGGGACTACTGATGTTGACTTGGAACTTCTGATGGGAGGAAACTGGCTCTTGATGGCAAATAGATAATATTTCTAATGATATTGATCTGCAATAGTTTTTTGGTAGACTTTTTAAGTGAAGGCGATAACTTTTCTTAGGACAACGTTTCATTTTGAGACGTCTGAGGTCCTGGAAGCTTATGTAACTAGCTTATTTAGCTATCACTAAAGTCTTCTTCTCTGAGACCAAACATGATTAAGCTTAGTTTCCGTTTTTCTGTCACAGTAAGTTTGTGAAAACATTTGGATGGTCCATCTACTGTCATGGATCAAAGTCCCTGACAAAACTGGAATTAGGGATATAAGAAGAAAAGCTGTGCATGCGCTATTTTGTATCTGTGTCTTGCAACTATTACATGGTAGAACACTGCCAAGTTTTATTACATGCATTTTTACCTATGTTTTGATTATAAAACAATTTACTAAGTTATGACTATAGGCTTCAGAACAGTCGGCCGAGATGGAGCTATGTCCATGTTGGCTTATATTGTGTCTGTACTTTTTATTTTTTTTATTATACTTTTTTTTTTGTATACTTTTATGTTCATACCTTAAAACTAGATGGAGGGGCATTGGAGGCTCCAGGTAGGTCAACAAAGACATATTTTTGGATATGTGAGTGGGTTATGGGTGACATTTTGCTCGACCAACTCCCAATCTAGTTCCTCCACATCCTGTCCCGTTCCACATTTTGGGCTACTCTAGCCACCTGAACCAAAGTATCTCCAGAAAGAGTCCAGACCCGCTAGAGAAAAGCCTTTTATTATCACTGTTGTAGCAAAGTATGCCTGGGAATATCTCAAGAAACATTTGAGTTAAACCACTCGGGAGTCCTCATTTCAACAACGATATCATACGAATATCAAATCAAATAACAACAAAAAAAAAAAAAAAAAAAAGAGGTAATGATTTAATCGGATGATTTTTATCGGTTGTAAATTTGAAATCAGTTGATGGATTCCTTGATAAATAAACAAAAATTAAGTAAGATTGAACGTCTGCACTTTATTTAAAACAGCGCAGGCTCTGGCAGTTTCAGAGATGATTAGAAAATTGTCGATACTTGATCTTCAGGATGGGTCGCTAACAAAGATGACATTTAAGAAACTACGTCTTTCTTTTTAAGACAAATATCCGAGAGGACTCCCCCCCCCCCTCATTCTCTGATTAGCACTTGAAATAGGAATACACTGATTGTGAAAGTGCTTGAAATGCAAGCAAATTCTTCAATTCACAATGTAGACTGATTACTACACAAACACCGATATTCTAAACTTCATTAAGCACAAACGACAAGACTTGAGGTCAACAAGTCTTATTGCTGCGGATAGAATTGGACTTAAAGGTTGAACGGCAGATGTTCTAATTACGTCTTAGGGTCATTTAATAATCATCAGCCATAAGAAATGTCTTTATTGCCAGACAAGGTTGTACAAAAAAGCTGCAATTGCCGTGTAGTTTGAGTGCAATTTTGTCCTCATTGTTTAGATGAAAAAACAACTCGACAAGAAGAATTGCAGGGTAAGTAAATGAATGCTTTGGCGGATTTTGTGGCCAGTGCCACCAGGTCTGTACCGTTCAGACGTCTTAACGTTCCCATCGTACGGGAAAATGAGACATTTCGTATGTAATCAAAATTTCCAAATCACTAGACACTATGTGATATAATTATAAAAAACTCTGCACGTTATCGCTGATTAATACATTCTATAACAATATTTATGAATGGAGGTCTTTATTTGATGCTCGGCGTTCTGAATTAGAACACCGTGTGATCAATCGTAATGTAGCAACTATATAGATAGCCTCAAAAAAAAAAATATCTAGCGTGAATTAATTTGTAAAAAAGCCAGACGACCCCCACTGAGTTGGTAACAATAATCAATAATCAATTTATAAAAAAGGTTGATTAAGGTATATTTAAAGTAACCTTTACTCTTGGATAAACCTCAACTATGAAAAAAATAGTTTTTTTTTAACTATTATTTTTTTCCCCAATGTTTGTTTCTGTTAGTTAACCGTTTCGTATGAAAAATGGAATATTTGTTCCCAGATGTCCCTGATTCGGCACCGTCCCTTCGAATCCCCTGTTTTTCTTTGAGCGCGCATGCACGCACAGATGATAACAGCTACAGTATCCAGGTTTCTTTTTTAAGCCTCCAGCAATTCCTGGATGACAATGTTGCATTTTTTCATCAATATGAGCTTAAGAGGGACTTTTACGAATGATTGGGCCCATTTTCCTCTTGGCAACCATCGAGGCTCGGTATGATATGCAGGTGAATGCGAGGGTTTGTTGTTTTTTTAACTGTTAAAGTGCCGATTATATGCATTTTAAAGGGTTAAAGCATAATGCATTGTGAATATGGAGAGATGTATTAAGTCATCTCAAAGCTTTCATATGCATTATATAGCCCTTTACGCAGGAGAGGCTCACATTAGTAGTCCGTTAATACAGTATAATGATATCCAATATATTTCCATGGCTTACACTATATAGTATATTTTTGTCTATGGATAAGAATAAATGCGAAATTCAAATAATTTACAAATAGAACATTTTTTTTCAAACGTTCTTTTATACTTTAGAAGAGACCTAGCTAGTCTTAAAAGCTTGCAATCTATTAAACGTCAGTTAGCCAATAAAGGTATCATCTTTGCGCTCTCTCTTTCTGTGGCGAACACCGTATAACTCTTTACTTTTATACAATACTGTTGGTCACTTCTGGCCCCCCCGTCACTGTACGCAGGTATTCTACGTAAGAGTATAGTTTGTCTGCGAATTGATTTCATTAAAGCAGATGAATCGTGTCCCTAAGGTTCCATTTGTTGCCGGGATCATGGGAGGGAAGTATGGAGGATCTTATGAGCTCACACTTTCTCTTGATAACTCCATCAAGGGATTTCTGAGAATATTTTAATTTTATTTTATATTCCTTGTAAGAATGCAAAGAGGTTATAGATTCTGCTCAACCCATCTTCATAACTCGGAGATCACATAATTGTTACAAAACTCTTGACGGAAGCCACTCCATCATTCCATTTACTTACATGAAGGATGCACTTCAAAACATATTCATAGCATTTTTGGATTTATTGATCTAAATGCTTACAAAATTAAAAATCACCGTCAATTATGCAGTGTTGCTGTTTTGATCGATGTCACAGAAACAATTATCACAAAAAATATAACAAAGTCGACTGTCAATAAAAATAAACATTTTACATGTCTAACCCCTGTGTTGACATATAAGGGAAATCTTGAATTTAGCTCCAAATATGATTAGTTTAGAGAGTCTTCATACAGTAACAGTATAGACATGGAACAAGTTGGTTTTAAATGTGTGTGTGTATATATATATATTTTTTTTTATTTACCTGTTTTCTCCAAAACGTAGATGCAGCATGAAGGAAAATGGATAGGGTGGTGGGTCAGTGCTTAAAGCAAACCGGTGTTGGTGGGCTATCAATATATGTAGAGCTGGGTTGGGAGGTGAACTGCTACAAGTCCATTAGAAGTAATATTATAAATAAAAAAATATATATAAAAAAATATATAAAATATATAATAAAATATATCTTAAAAAAATAAACTTTTTTTAAAATTTAAAACAAAGACTTATATTTAAACTTCTTTCAGTCTGAGAAATGACGCAGCTATAGCTTCCTACATCAAAATAACCTAATGTTTTGTTTTTTTCCCTTGCCATCAGAAAAAGGGAAAGTCGACAGTTGGAAAATAAGTACAGCATTGAAATATTTGCTGTAAAAAAAAAAAAAAAAAAAAAAAAAAAACGAAAAAAAAAATAAAAAAGAATGAAATTTCCTGAAACAAAAATCCTAAAACACCCTTACAGATGTTTCTGTGCATTACCCCAAAAAAACATCCCTTGAGCGAGAATGAAAATTGATTTTGAAAAAAGCTGAAGGATATGAGAGGATCATCATAATTGAATCAACATGCTTTGAAGGCTTCGGGCTACCTCTACATTATTTCTCAGCTGACAGATTCTTTTTTGGAATTCTTCAAACCAAACACAAATGGTTTGATTGCTATATGTGAAACATATGACCATCATATCCTTGACAGTCAGGCTGCTGCGGGGAAGATTTGATAACTGTTGTTACATTCTTGACAGGTTTTCTAATCCAGGAAACTAAAAATAATAATAATAATAAAAAAAATAGCACAAGAGCTTCTTCGACAAAATGCAGGCATTATTTATACAAAACAGTCGTTCTCAAATAGTAATTCTGCTGTGTTAAAAAATAATCCCCTCTGTAGTCCATGCAGTCAAATAATGATTTTCTTGGCGTTTTGAGAAAATTGGTTGGGTGGGGTTATTAAGTTCTACTTATGTTGAAACATGATGTCATATGTTGACCAAGGACAATCCTTGGATTTTGAATGGCCAAAGAGGTTAAAAATTTTGGTGGTGGGATGTGGTTGAGATGGGACTTTATGGGGACTTTTTATGTTATGTCAATTGTAATCAGTCCACCGTTGGAGAATCTATGTGCTAATTTACAAGAGCATTGAGATAAATGTACATTTGTAGCACCTAAGTTGAGTAGACCTGCTATGTTTCCTTTAGAACCCCTCCGTTCCTCCATGGGAAAGATGAAAAGTTGGACGGGAGAAACAAAAATAATTTTCCTAAGTGATAAAGCCATTAGCTTAAAACTTTTCCCCTTAACTGTAATGTTTTCCTTCCGTTATGGCCACATTTACTATCCAGTCTTCACTTAACACTGGAGACATCAATAATGTACTTATCTTCGGTGATGACTTAGTTGTGACTTAGGGCAGAGTAAGCTACCTTGCTGCTAAGTGCAGACATCATATCCTTCTATCAAAGGGGGTGATTGTCCTTATAACTTTCCCAATAGGGCCATTATTTGCCCTTCGTTTGGTGGCAGAGGGTCTGCTGCCCTAGACCAGACCCTCACTCTCCAAATTTACACATATACATAAATACCCCGTAGGTATCATATGAGTGATAACGCAATAAAACATTTTATTAAGAAAGTTCTCTGGGTATCAGGGTGGATGAGCAGATCCTCAGGGGCTCACAGTCTACAGCTGACTCTAATGTATAGAGAGGTTTTATTTAGTTTAATTCAATAAATCAGTAAATTTAAAAATAAAATCATTACAATTCATTGAATAGAACTGAACAATATTCTGAACACTCATTCTGAACATTTCTTAACCGGGGTACAGACAAAAAAAGAATCAAATATAAAAAAATGTAAAAAGCAATGTGTGTTTCGCCATGGCGTGGCTCAGCTTCATCAGGAATATAGCCCGGTTAAGAAGTGCGGCCCCCCCCCGATTACCGATTACTGGGGTTATTAGTCCTACCCCTCACCCATGTTATTTTTTTAATTCAGCTTTAATAAAGGATAGTTCTGAGCAGTTCTTTTTCATTATACAAATTAGGATTCAGTTGCTGCTGCGTTGCCTCCACATTAGGTGGTAGGAGGTCGTGGGCATTTGTTGTCGACTACCCTTGACACGCCAGGCAAAGCCGGGCATTGGGATTGAACCCACCTGGCTTACAAAGATGTGTGACCTGGTGTATAATTTTCTATAGGCAATGCTCATAGCCTCTGCCTTTTATGTTTACGCCATATCCAACCTCTCTCACCCTTTAAACGACGTTCCCATTCCTCACCAGGACCCTGCACTCCTAATTCATGTCTTTTACCTTTTTTTTGATTATCCTACACGTGTCGTTCGTACCGAGAGTCGCATGGTATATAGGCTTCTCCTTTGGAGTAAAATAATAATACACTTGTATTAATACGTAGTATTATTAGGCGTATAAACGGTTTATTTTATTGAAAGTCACGCTAAACCAATACTTGTTTTGTGAAATGTCGTGCGGTTTTATTGTATTTAAGATTTTTCTTTTAAAAAAAATTTCATTTAATAATAATCAGGTAATATAAAATACACAAAATATCTAAAAGGCCAAACTTCTTCAGACATAATTAAGAAAAGGGTTTTAGTAAATTGTAACCAGGAGAGGGCAGCCTCAGATCCTCGGTTTCGTCCATTTAATTTCTCAGCTTGTATTGTATGTAACCCAGTTTACCATAATCCTTAGAGAAATAGACATTATTTACCTTTCCTGCTAATACCTAGATTTTTTCATCCAAGTTGATACACACAAGATTTTGTAAATGTATACATTGCGTTAAGATTATTTTATTCATTTATTTTTTGTTTTTGTAATATTTCTTTGTTCACATTTTTTTTTATCTATTTAGTTTTTATTTCCAGCATACTGGTGCAAGTTGGTCATTATTTTGTATGTTTTATTAACTTGATTAAATGAGTAATATTAAAACAATCTGGAGTAGAAATCCTGACTAGAGAAATATTAAATGGATGTCTATTCACTAAGGGTCAAAGGAATACTAGTTGGAAGTTGAGTATGTGCCGTACGCTTGCCCAAATTGGGGTAAATGTCCAAATGTCCAAATTGTATTCATACTCAGGAGAGAGGGAGACGTCCTCTTTGTACCCACCAAAGAAGAGCACGTAAGGATGCCCATTGACAATGCCAGATGGCATTAAAGGGTAAGTAGAGGTCATTCTGTTGCAGGTTTCATCCTTTGGGTGACAGCAGACCATGATGGCACCTGAAGGATGCATTAGACGGCATTCAATCTCCCCTACCTGGGGTCCTTCGATGGAGTTGGGGGAAGGTGGTAGGTATGGCTTTTAAACATCATCGCATTATTTATTTTATTTTATTGAACCTATTTATTTTACATGTTTACCCTTCTTCATCCTATAACATAAGGGAAGGTATGGATACGCTAAAAGGGTTAATTATAAATTTTACCAACTCCATCTGGCAGCATAGGTGATGAGGGGGAAGGGGGGATATTGTTGTCCACCATCACTCCCCAAAGGATTAAGTTGAACTCCCTACCACACTGGGCATGGAATGAGTGGTGAGTGGGAAGTATGAGTGGACTCTATGCCTCCCCATAAACCTTTTACTTACTTTTACCTCCTCGTCTATACACTATACAGGTTGAGGGTGAGGAAGATGAGTATGCTTCATCCCTTCTCCAGGGCAAACTACCCCGGAAAACCTATTTTAAATGTATTTATTGATATTTTTGAAATACTTTCTGATAGTAACTTTGTGAGCAGCAATAAAGCAACATGAACTTGACTACAACTGTAGTTACCCATGTGGGTAATTCTTGTGTGAAATCCTCAGCATTTTCCAATGTTTTAATGATAAGCACTAATGAATTCCGTAAGCCTTTCTATTGATGTCGGTTCCTTTGTATGGACAATTAACCGATCCCGGCTCCAGACCGCGGCTGCTCCAGGATAACATTCACAGCAAATAGACCGGCCAGACAGAAGACGTGCGGACGGTAAGAGGGAGAACACACCGTCTGTGGGTCTATAGAAGAAGACGAGGTAGGAATAAGACACGATAGTGTTATTTTATTCAAATATAGACACCTATTTGGCAAGAAAAGGCATGTGTTGAGCATTTATACAATAGCATTGATGACCACTTTGAAATAAACCAATTGAAATAGTAATAATAATAAAAAGGAATATAGGGGTCCCTCTCTCATATATAATAAAATAATGGAGATGGTAAAATCTCATCAACTATGATCTTGGGAATTCATTCTGGTTAAATAGACACTTAGTCAATAAACCCACATTAGAAAAATGCAAAAACACGACCCGAGGAAAGCATTTGCGATTCTTCTTCTCCATTCTTTCTTTATGACAGTTTGTCCACCTGCATAGACAATAAGATCAGGTGGGTTAATAGATCCTCTTCATGCCTCTTCATTAACAAATGTGAAAAAAACACATAACAACTGAAGAAACGGACATAGCTTAAGTAAAAAAACAATAAAAAAAACTTCAATGTAAGAGACACCGTAATATTTACGTGGATTATTTTTAGGCACTTCACATTTCATTGCGTATTTTTTTAAAAAAAGTTGCATTACTGTGTTTCTTAGAAAAGTTGTTTTGTTTACAGAGGAATCGTTATTTCGCTGTATCATCTCGCAGATACGTCGGTAATGAGTACTAATTAGCGCGGCGGCAAAGAGATTTATATCACAAGGAACCGTCTATCTGCCTCTTAAATCACCAAAGAGGAAGCCAACGATACACCCAGGCGACAGCTTCGAGAAAAATGAGAAAAACACATATGCAAATGTACAAATTACGGCTACCATCCTGCTGGTTTATAGTGGATTTGAATAAGGTCAGATCATGTCATCAGAAAAATCAAAGATTGTATGTGACACGCCTGTCTCTAACGATCCCTTATTTCATATATGTTTGTATGTAGGCAGACAGATTATCTCTGCCAAGCCAGGAAGAACATTAAATACTGTTATGTTTCCTTACCTTAGATTCAGGGGTTTTTAATTCATTAATTACCCAGTTGCTAAATTACCCAGTTGGTCAGTATGAGTGAATCCGCCATCTTGTCTTGATCCACCGACAAGAAGCATGGCTATCCGTAACATCTTATTTTGGGGTTCTAGAAGACCAACTTTACAGAAGGAACAACGGGTAGACTAGATGAGCCAAATGGATCGTACCTGCCGTCGAATTTGTGTTTCTATGACCTGGCAAGACCTGTTATTTATTAGTAGGATTCTATGCTACTTGAGCCTTGATCTTTTGGGAAGACCTCGTCTACATCAGCAGCAAGTCTTTCACAAAGGTTCTTTGGTCAACTATAATGTGATCGTATTGTGGTTTTCTTTCACATGAGTTAGATGCTGGTGGAACATACATGAGGTAGGGTCTACGTAGCTTAGTATAAAAGCAGACTTCTCGAGAGTTTGTAACAATCAATGATATTTAAGAACTATTATTGTTTCATGTAACGTCATCATATTTTGCAGCGCTGCACAATGGGTTAACAGGACATAACAAGCAGCGCATCACAAAACAATTTTAATTTACAGAAGAAAAGGTAAAGATATTTTTTTTCTTTTTCCTGAAATTCCATACCAAAAATAAATAACATCAAAATATATTTTTTTAAATTCATTCACATAGTATTGAAAATAAAAATATGGATTACATCAAACTAGATAGCAAGATACCTTCAGCAAATATATGGCTTGGTGTTAAATCCCTGAACGCATAGCGAATCGGAGTTTTATTTGTTTCCAATAGTGATTTTACAAGCAAGAAAATAAGACGTACGTATAATTTAAAATAATTTAAAGCCCCCCCCCGAGGACTCGTGGAACATAATTTCAGTTAATATAAACGTTTCTAAAAAATGGATCAATTACTTACTGATTCGTGTGCCCTCTAGAGGAAGTGGCAATGTCCCCTTGCTCCAAATACAACCCCCCCTATTTATTACCCTGCAATTATAAGAATTACAGAGATATTTGCTGCCCCTGTTGATTACACACAGCTAGAAGTCTTTAGGAAGCAATTATTATGACTAACTAACAATTATATATTTTCATTATTTTGCAATATTGTATAACATATAAAATATGAAAGCAGCATGGCTGTGTTTTCCTAACGTCGACAAAATGTTTCAAACCAAACCTCGGCTTTACTCGGTTTTATTAGAAATACACATAAAGATACACCGTAGCTGGCCCAGATTTTACCGCCGCGTATTATAAATGGGTTTGCATTGGCTATAAAGATTCAACGTGATTTTGGGTCACTATTCAATGGAGATTTACCAATCAAAAGATATTGTTTCAACGGCCTACGAGAAAATAAAGGGATTTATTCACCAAGCTGGGAGTTGTTCGTTAAGACGATCCCACCTAGTGCTTCTTGCAGGAGAACCTCAAATGACTGTTATCACAGTGAGATAGAATGTTAGTGAATAAAAGACAAAAAGATATACTAAAGCGTTACAAATTGGCAATCGCTCATCACATTTATACTTCAAGATATGAAGATTATGACCCGACTGTCACTGCTAGCCGTAGTAGAGCAAAAAGTTTCCCCGGCACGCTCTATTGTAGTTCTAAAGTGTAAGGAAAACAGGGGTACAATTATGGTAGTTATTTTTAAGGCGTCTAAGAGAAATAATAAATGTATAACAATTATGCTGAAAAATAATCAATTTAAATATATTGTAAACTTATATTTAATTTAGATTTTCTTTTAATAACGAAAAAAAAGTACGGATGGAAGTCACAAGGGGAGATGTACTGAGGGAATATGCGAATATATTTGGAGGACATGGGGCTGAACGATTCTATACCTCCTAAACCATCTTCACTGTCCTTCATGACATCATGATCTGATGTCACAGGTAAATTAATCCACGACCGCAATTATAATAGTCTAATGCTAAGGTTCTCTACTTTTCCAATCATAAAACATTTAACCCTTTATTTTGAGGCAAGATTTAGGAAATAAATCCATTTATTAAAACTACTTATACTGTAACTTTTGGTATTTCAATTAGTGAATTGGTTTAAAACTAAAGGATATTTATATTTTTGGTAATCTGAGATGTGTGAAGTTCTTCTCCTTATCCTACTCTTGAAAGGCTGCCCGGCCCAGTCAAGATCACAAGAACAGGAAGTCCAAAATGGCTGCTCCCATGGGATACAAAGAACAGGAAGTCCAAGATGGCTGCTCCCATGGGATACAAAGAACAGGAAGTACAAGATGGCTGCTCCCAAGGGATACAAAGAACAGATATTGCTTATTTTAATCTGTAAAGAACTCTGGATGGGTTAATTTAATTTACTCAACTGTAAAAATATCTGCTTTACGGTATACAACAATAGATAGCATGGTGTACTTTTTCCTCCCCATGTCAAGCTAACAGAATTGTTAGTTTTATTTATTTATCTAATTATTACTTACTTTTGATAAAAAACTGTTGGTGTCTTTGCTTCCTGTATGTTTAGTGAGAGGCCATTGGTGATTTTTGGATATCAATCTGTTATTTGAATATTGAATATATTGGTTTTCTTCCAAATTTATAGTGAGCTTTTCTTGCCCTTTAAAAAAAAATCGCATGAATTCTAGAAAAAAAAAACCCTATAAAAAAATAAATAATAATCGTCTTTCTTTTAGGGGTCGGGATCTAATTATAAAATTTGTACCCGAGAAGAAATAAAAGATATAGAAAAAACGTTGGCGTTTCCTCCCTGCCTTTTCCCATTAGACGCAAAAATTGTCACAGATAAATTCTATGAAAATTAATTAACTTGTCTTTTTTTTTGCCTTCTGTGTTGAATGGGTTAATAAGATAAACATAATGGAATATTTCCTTTTCCTCTTAATACTGACCTATCTTTTTCATTTATTTCAGTTACCGTTTTCTTCAAATTTCCCCCTTTTAGAAATCCCATTTCTTTCAAATCCAGTAGTTCGCCCCGTGGGCTGTTGACCTTTAATTTGCGCATCTGGCAAACAAATGAAGCAGCAAAGATCAGAATGTGAGATATGAAACAAGAGAGCGGCTTATTTATTTATTTTATATGTTACTTTTTGTTACTGTAAAGGTTTAACCCTTTACACGCTACAAAAGAGTGCTCAACACAATCACAACGCTGAAAGCGCTGAAAAGATTCAAAGAATGTAAAAAAATTATAGTTATAGTCCTACATGAAACTTTGGACTCACTTTGGACCAACTTTACCTTTACTGAAATAGTTAAATGTATTATACTCTTAATGTGGGACTTATATATTTGGTTCTTTTTCTATATATAAAACAATAGATACATAAATAACACATATTTCTTTTACTAAAAACCCAATAATTTGTCATTTTTCTCTTACCTTCATTCCTCATGAAAGTGCTTACCTACCCATGATCCACAGATACCCTTGAAGCTTGTCCTCATGACCTGGAGCCCTTCATGAGATCAGAACGCTACATCGATTAGTCACAAATGTATAAATATTAATGCGACCGATGGCGTCCGATGCCCCATTCTACAAGCTATCAACTTTGCAGAAAACACAAGAAAATATTTTAGTTTTTTTCCGATAACATGTACCTTTACGTATTAGATACATTGTGTCAAGATGGTGTCAAGCAGAGGGAAAAGAGAGAGATGTATAAGCGAAAGGAAAAGAAGAGGTGGTATGGCTGGGGGGGGGGGGGCGTTTAAAGAGATAATCAACATTTGGCCAAAATG
Organism: Sceloporus occidentalis; assembly: GCA_023333645.1. Taxonomy (NCBI): domain Eukaryota; kingdom Metazoa; phylum Chordata; class Lepidosauria; order Squamata; family Phrynosomatidae; genus Sceloporus; species Sceloporus occidentalis. The sequence continues at coordinate 94,041 of JALMGF010000157.1, read as the reverse complement.
AAACAATATCCCCAAAGCACATATCTGGCAAAGTAGTCCCAATGATGTTGAACACTTTTGATTTCTTCCAAGGAGCCTCTTTCAAGATGGTGGCCAGCAGAGGGCTTGTGGTGTTGAGAAAAAAGCTACAAAAGGGCTAAATGTTCTTTGCGTAGAATTGATCAGAATAAGCCTCTGACCATTGCATTTGGGCCATTGTTGAGGCTTTTTTCTTTGCTAGCTCGTCATTTGATATCAAACACTCAACGCTCTTTTTGTAACCAACTATAAACCCTGCCTCAGTCTTCTGCCGCAGTAACGCTTGGGTCTGGAGAGATTTGCTTAATAATCCCCATAAAATTCTTTAGATTGCTAAATTTTGAAGATCAACGTTCAACGGCAACAAGTCAAGCTTTTGAGTTGCCATCAGCACTCTTTTTGTTCAATCACAGTTGTGCCAAGATAACACACAAGAACGTCTCGATTATTGAAACCAATCTCTCCCCAGGAGTATCCGCCTCTGCCTCTTATCCAAAGTCAATACAACCGCCGACTTCGGACTAGTGAGGGCAAAATGTGTCTCCCTAGAGGGTTGCAGGTGTATTTATTTGTTATATTATTCACAAAGAAACACACATCAATTGTCACATTTTTATTTTGTTCTAAGGCTTTTTCTTTTGAGATTATTCCCCTTTCTTCTTATAGAATTTTCTTGGTAGTTTTCCATGATTTTAGCCAGTATCTGAGCAAAAAAAATAAATAAAAGTGAATATCAATGTTTGTAGGTTCTTCATTAAAGCTACACAACAAATTAAAGAGTTCATTTATTCAACTCATCAAATTTTCATGTAGTCAACATGAGTGGGTCTCAACTTTTCTTTGGGGAGGGGTAAGAAAACTCAAGCAGCCATTGGTAGCAAAACTACAACTTATACAATGTTGATGCTCTTGAGTTAAATTCAAAGTATCTTAATAATGATGTACTTTGTATCTTAGCAACGTGATGCGAACAGCTACAATGTCCCCAAACGCGGATTTATTTATTTCATTGTGTGAAGTGACCTTTATCTTTTGTTTTCACTTAAGACATGGCTGAAGTAATTATTTAAATGTTAGGAAGTATCCATCGTGTTGTTACGGTGTTACATTCAGTAATACGGAAAGGTTCTTCCATTATGAGCTGTAGAAACCGGAATTCACTGTAGGAAAATAATGCAGCAAAACTGTAAATTTAGATTTATTAAAGGTTATCAAAAGCTTTTAACTTTTAAATTTTAGTAATAGGTTGGTTCTACCCTAAAAGCAACTTACGCATGTACAGGTGCAGAGATGGAATCCCGAGGCATGCGTAACTCTGATGTATTATGTTACAGCATTTTAATGTATTTGTAGAAATGAACATATTTTGAGTTCTAGTGAAAGTTCGCCTTTTGTGTTAATCTAGCGCTTGTGCCAATGGATTCTGTTTTGAGGGAACAAGCATTAAACTCTTTAAGGAGGCCATAAAGAAAATGCAAATATCTGATCGGTAGATGGTATCCTCTAACTGGAGAGGTAATTACACTAGGTTATCTCTCAGTTGTCTTATTTTGCCGTTTAATGTAATTATAGGGCCAGTCCTGGACCCAATGGCTCCTCCACCACAATTTTTTTATCTCCAATTTAGATGGCATTATCTTTCAGACCTTTCTTCCTAAGAAGAATATGCCGACGCTAGGTGCCCCATCCAATGCAGATGCCAATGGCAGTTGCCTGGTGCCAAGACCAGCCCTGTGCATTTATATATACACCATCGATTCCTAGATGTGAGCAGTGGGAATACTTTGATGACCATCACACTCTTCTGTTTACCTTCCTACGTTGTTTATTGGAATTTATTGTAAGGATGACAGTGGACTACATTTGAGACATCATGTTGAGGTTTGAAACTCTTGGACACCCTTGGTCACCGTGTAGGGTCTGTAGCGGCGCGTCCGTGACATTGGTAGGATGTTTAGGGTTCACACATGGACCAGATGGGAAAACATGTTCCTTGATGGACCGTTTATGTTGTATGGAGTCTGCCTACTCCTGTAAAGAGCAGGAGCCTTGATCTGCCTGTGTGCAGGAAGGGCTAGCCTATGATGTCATAATAACCTGAAGTTATGCATTTTTTTTAATAAAGATGAATCGGGACAATCTCCTGAAGCCTTAATATGAGTCTGTATTATTAACATTCTATAGGGAAAATATAGGAACCTTTAAGAAGTTTCTTCTCTGGTATACATGACAATTAAATGTCCTCTGAAAAAATAATTAAGAAGACTAAATTAAAATATTTGGAAATGATTTGGACATTCACCAGTCCTAGAAGTTTCTAATGTAGCATTTAGTTATAAATTCAGCAGAGTAATAAAACACGCCTTAAATGCAATTTTTTGATGATACTGTCCCTTTAATAAACAAAACCATCAATAATGGAGACCTGTTTTAGTCCTTGAATTTAATGCCAGTTGAAATTCTGATATAAATTCAGTGTCTACCTTTACATTATTCTCCCAAGACTTATATTTTCTGCCGTGCTGCAGTTCGAATCAATGAAAGATGTATAGATTTCTTTCCACTGCTGTACGAGAGTCGTATCTATTTATTAAATAATTTTCATCTGTCAGCTATGAAATTGTTATGAGATGTTGCCCTTAGTGGATTAATTGTTTTCTTCGGAAATGTAGTCTTTTCGACTCAATAAATCTCCAAGCAGGTCAGTGTAACGCTGTAATTCAAGCAATATTAAGATATTATCGCGGGGCGAAATAGCAGTTTTTGTTAAGACCTAAAAACTCCACTAATGTACAGTGAATGTAATCTCTTGTATAAACCAGTACACAATAGTATTGCATTAATAACACACTGGGGATGCCGCAACTTTATATGTAGAACACGGGATTTTTAACCCTTTATGGCCAGGAGAGGGGGGGGTGAACCATAGATCGCAGAGGAATTCTGGAAATTAAACGATTAGAGCAAAGAAGCATTGAAGATCTTGGGCATTTGTAAAAATAAGTAGAAAACAAGATCAACATGGTAAAAAAAATCTATTTGTTTAAAAACAAAATCCAAACTGTGTAACATAATATATGTTTATAAGCCAACAGAAGTTATATGCTATATATATATATATATCAATATATAAATATATATATATATATATATATACCATGTTCCTATAGATTAGTGTCACATAGGATGTAGTTATTCAGTGACATTTTTAAAGAGTAAATAGGTACAAAACTTAGGTTTTTAAACATTTTAGCCCCAAAATGGCACGTGTAAAGTAATAAAAAATATATTGGCAAAATGAAAATAAGCTTGAAGTCTCAGAATACTAATTAAGCAACCTGTTATTACCCAACCTAATAGAGATTTTAGTTAATTTCTAAGACAATGGAGAATGTAGAATTCCCGTTAAGAGGAGGATACATGGTGACATTTTAAAAGATGTTTGAGGCTTATTGGATTTGTAAGAAGAAAATCATTAATTCAGAAGTGCTTAGCGGAGAAACTGGAATGTGTCTACTTTATTGTTCGTGTAAATTATATTATTTTAGTAATTTTCATATTTAATCCAATTCATTCATAATTTTTGATGTTGGCATCATGTGGATGGTGTTTAAAACTCAAGCGTGCAGAGTAGTGCTAGTGACTTCAGAAGAAACGGATGAAGTCAATGGTTAGCCTTCGAGGTACATAATGACATAGTAAGTAAAGATGAGAGAAAAAAGCTACTCACGCTGTTACACTGTATCAAATATGTTTGTCTACTCTCCCAAATAATCTATAGAAATGTAGGCATGGCAAATAGAACTCTACAACTTTTTACCCAACAGTAGAAGTTTAAAGAGAAAGGGGCGCATGAACACGACCTCGTGGTACCGACCGCTGCAGCTCCCATTTACATACATCTTATAGAGGACACCCCCGCTTTACCTGGCCCTGTAAAATAGGGGGTTCCCTCTAAAATCTGACCTGCCCCTTCCTCTCTGCTCAGTTATTATTATTATACTTTATTTATAAAGCGCCAACAGATTCGTCAGCGCTGTACAAAGAAAATGATACAGATGACAACAAGTACAATACAGAAATTGACATAGAGATACAAGAGGAATGAAGGGCCCTCTTCCCGCAGGAACTTACAATCTAGGTAAGTTATAGCGAATCGCCTTGTTCCATAGAATGTGTTATTCTTGATTTTGACCTTGCTTGACCTTACCATTTTGTATCTTGCCTTCTGGGCTTCTCCATCTCGAAATCCTTCCGGTCTGAATTGATGATGGCTGGTTTTGGGAGCTGCTGTTATGGTCCCTGTATGTATTTATATAATGATATCGTATCCAGTATTCTAAAGATTCTCCATAACTAAGGTGTTCCATCCCCTTTATTCATTTTATGGACTATTAGAAAAATGTTACTCCCATCAATTAAATGGAGTTGTCAAACTAAGAAACACTGTATTGTTATCTTTGAAACATTCCTGGGCCCCTACGCACTTGTGCCATACATGTTATTGTAATGCAGTTGACATTGACCATGCATGATCACTTGCAAGCGCATGTTCGGAACTTTCGAAGGAAGCAGCCGCAGAATTAGGATAAATAAAGTATTTTCAAGAGAAATAGGGGACATTTAGATGTCAGGCACTGCAAATACATAAACTTCCAAAAACCTAATTCCACGCCTTCAAAAGATTTATCTTCCGCTATGACTCGGGGGTCCATTGCTTAGGACCCTTATGTCTGATTATGACATCAGAGCTCGAGCAGATCTTTCTTCTTCTCCACCAGATTACCAAGAGCCTGATAGCAAAGGACACACTCCCTTTTTTTTTTGTAGGCCCCTTGTTCTCGGATCCCCGTCCCCGTTCACAATCGGTTAAATATCGGAGCTCACGCCATCTCAATTAATAGCCGAGCTCAGAAAAAAAAGGGCCCTGTTAACGAAACAACACAGCATTCATAACCGGGCGCTTAACAAAGAATGCAAGTCAAGAAAAAGAAACACAATACTTAACCTTTATTCATCTCAAATATATATCCGCGCTTAAAGAAAACACGGACAGTGTCAAACGAAACACACAATTAGTGTCATTGTGCCGGCGACTAGCTCAAACTGCAGCATCATGCCAGCCATGATTAAGAATGATATCCCACATCATCATTGTCAACACTATTCAACTAAAGTAAACCTTAGTTAGAAACGCACTTGTCAGAGAAAAATGTTCCTTTGATTTCTATTACACTTTTCCCGTAATTGCTGTCATCAGTGACAGGTTATTATTACAGCTGAATAGAATTTCAGTAATTACTTTTCCACAGATTCGAACAGCTTTTTAGATTGAAGGATATTCTGACAGTTTGAATACTCTCGACAACAATTACCTTTTTTTTTTTTTTTTTTTTAATTTTTTTTTTTTCCCCCTCTCTGGTTAACACTGATTCAGGAAAATTAAAAATTAAATCCGTTCAGAGAAAACACTTATGTATGTCACTACTAAGTGGGGGTAATACACAAATGTGTAAATTACGAAATGACTTAAAATAAAAAAAAAGTCGGAATTGCTTTTTTTGTGTGTGTGTCTACAGAAAGAAATATAAAGGCAGGGATTTGAGGGAAATATTGCAAAGGGAAATGAAAAAAAAACAAAAAACATTGTATTCTTTAAGGAGATTCCGGGATGTGACATCTACAGCCTCTGTTGTATTCGGTGGGTCTCCAAAGTGAGGAAAATAAGTTCTTTTTTCATACTATTTTTTTTATAGTAATTCTACTTAATATCTGTGATCCAATAATTCAGAGTCAAACATGGCCCTTAAGCATCTCTCACTCAGCTCAGTGAGTGAGACCCGGAGTGGAGGCAGCTGAAACGCCTCCTCTGCTTTGTTTCATTGGTCCCCATCCTTGTGGATTATGAGAGAACTTCCTGTTGATTGGTCAAGTTCAGGTCAGCTGATATGAAGACTTAACTAAAGCCAAGTCTAGTGTCTGACTCCACGCCAGCTTAGTTAGTGGTGCCCCTGGGCCTTTTTTCCCAAATATATATAGAAACAGTTTTTTTAATCTTCCCAAAACAAATTGTTGCATTTTTGTTGTGTTATAAATAGATACGCCCCCCCCCCAAATCTCGAAAATACCCAAAGTGGATTATCATGAAATCATATGATCCTCAGACTACAGGCTTTTGTAGCATTTGAAGACTCAGTTTGTGTATTTTACCTGTGAAAAAGGTGAATTACACTTTTTTTTTGTATTTTTTAGACTCCCCCGAAGGACAAAACCGGAGAATTTCTGAACATAGAGGTTTAAATCTTCAGGCATTTGCTTCTGAATTGAACCTTCCAGATTCCTACCAGTTTTATCCACCAGGTTTAAAGAATATTTTATGACTTTAGACAATATTAACAAACCTGGTTTAAGCTCTTTAACAAAGAGGGAGCCCAGAAATGACTGATATTAAGATGGCAAACGTTTCGACTCCAACACTTGACTTAATTAAATTTTCCCCAAAAATACGTTGTTTTTCAAATATTTGTTTCCTAACTAAACGCTTGTAATATTCATATTGTGGGGTTTTTTTCAGCTTACAACGTATCCAAAAATCTATATTACTATAAGCAAAACTTGGAAGTCCTACCAAAAACCCAAGAGCCAAATTAGTATTTTTTTCTTTTTGGTTTTCTTTTGGTATTATATGTTGAAAAACAGGTTTTTATTTTGGTCACACCCAATATGCTAGATTATTATGGTGGCATTAGGGAAAAATATTACTTTACCGATAAAAAAAAATGTGCATATAAAAGAATTCACTAAGCAATTCTCATGATAAAAAAATAGAATTTTAGTGCAAAATTCAATCCAGAATAAAATATTATTTTAATATATTTATTTGGAATTGTTTATAAGAAAAACAATATTACACAATACCTCCTTGTTCATTTGTAGCGATTTAAAACATTGACTTTCTAGGCAAAAAAAATAAATAAATCATGAAGGCTGAAGTCATTATTTCTTTCTTTCTAATATGTCAGCATAAATATTATAACTGACAATTCTGCAAAGACCTGAAATGATTAAGGTCAAACCGAATAGCAGATTTTATAAAGCACTCTGGAAACACACACACAAATATTTGCAATTACAAACCTTTTCAGCTTCACCTGACACTAGCTGTCCGGTAATTGCTCACTTATTTCATAAATGGCTACCGAGAAGAACTCAGAACAAAATAATCCTTACTGGGGCTTTAAAAATTGCCAGAAAAAAAAAAAAAGTGTCTTAAGTGAACACTAGAAAAAAAAAAAAAAATTCCTCTTAATATGTGTCAAAGCAAATGTGTGTTTATTATAATAGAGTTATTTATGGAAAACCAAAAAATAGGTATTAGTGAGTGTTTGTAGAATGAAACGCGTCAGGGATTTTTTTTTTTCCTCTCCATTTTTTCCCTGAATAATTTAAAAGACTGGATAAAAAAATTGAATTTTAAATGCAGTTATGGGTATGATTACTTACTGTATATTTCTGAATTTTATGGTGGAAATGCACGTGTGTGCATATATCAGACACAGTTATTTCATGGATGGTAGTTAAGTGTCGTTTATTAATCAGCCTTGAGAGACTCACTATTATACTTAATGTAATGAAAGATCTGCCCCCGGGGCGTGTGAGTATGGAGAGAAGACGGGCAACAGCCCACCGGGCAATTGCCAATGTGCCAGATGGCCAGTCCATGCCTTAGAATTATAATTCTTCTTCTTCTTAATATTATTATTATTTTAATTATTATTATTTTATTATTATTTGTATTATTATTTTATTATTATTATTATTATTAGTTAAATATTACTCTCCTCTGCATGGTACATACACCAAAATATCGCCGAGCATGCAGTTGTTACAATGTAGTTTTCACTAAAAGGTATCTGATCAGTACTGTTACATACGCAGGCCAAATCTCTGTAATAAATTATTATTAAATACTATATAAGAATATATTATATAGACCTGCATCTTTTATGATGGAATCATGGTACTCACATCTATTTTGCAGGCTGATTTAAAACACTGTTCCTTTAATTTCTGTCTTATCGTCGTTATATAGCAATTTTTTCAACCTCAACTGAACGATTTATCAGCAAATAATATAGAAGATTTGACAAACTGTCCCGGCCGCAGGATGGAATGTAAATGGTATCTCTGACATTTTCCTGCACGCGTTTTATAAATAAAAAGAAACTGTGTTTCTGTTGTTTCACGATTTTATTTATTTTAAAATGTCTCTTTAAAAAGTATACTTTTACAGCGAAGAAGCAGTAAAAAGGTCTGATGGCATTCCAGGGCAGTGTGCCATACTTCCCAAATGGCCCTGTTTAAGAGGCACAGTCCCAGTTTCTCTGTCCATCTTTCCTGTGTATAGAAAATGCATAAATAAAATACATTATTATTCTTCAAAATTCCTTGCACATATAAATATTAAAGGTGCTGTTCCACCTAGAGGGCCTCTTAAAATATCTCCAGATAAGTTCTGCATCCTCTAGAGAGAAGTAGAAGAAACCTGTTGTTTTGTTTTGTGTGATAGGTGTGATGGGCGTGATGTGTGCATAATAATATAAAATCTAGGAAACTTAAAATGTGGAACAGCACCTTTATAAGGTCACAAAGTCCCATAAAAAGTCTTGGAAAGGCTCCTCCATCTATCCATATTGGTAACCACAACCCTAAAGTAAAAAGCTTCCCTCTTTGGTTACTTAAAAAGTTGTGAAGAATGCAGTCATCTGCTCCTTACTCCGAGAGTCTAGCATTAGCATCGAGCATCTACAAAGCATAATCGATTGTTTTAATAACTAGAGGAGGCAAAGAACTGACAAAGAAAGAGGAAACTGACCTGGGGAAGCAGGACTTCTCCAGGAGACCTATGGTCAAACCCAGAGAGTTCTGCAGATATTCATTCAGGGGTTCCAAATAATGACCTTTCAATTTTCCTGCACATAACAGGACCATGGAAACCAAGGAAAAGGATAATTTCGAGGAGATGTAGAAAGAAAGAAGAACCAGTTGGCCCACCCTAGTTCCTTTCCTGGTTCAGGAGAGATCCGGTCAGATACTGAGATGTGCGCTCTTCAAAGGGCATTCTAGGGAGCCGGCATTTGGTATTTTTTTCTACCTGGTTTCGGAAACAATTTCCCAAAATAGTGCAATTCATAAGACTTTTTTGGATGAGTAAAATGCCAGCACACAGCAGCCGTGCCTCGCAGCCTTTTTCGCGGTGCCTTTCCCAGCCATCCCTTGCCTTCAATTAACAAAAGGTCCCTGTAGACTCAGAGCATCGTTTTATTCACCAAAACAAATATCATTGTACAACTTTTGAAACAACAACCAATTCAATTTTCTGCTTGTCAGTGTAATAATATTTTCATCTATCTCATGAGAACTATTGAACTATTCCTAGGAATGTTCTTGTATTATCTGCATTAAACGCGTGGCAAACTAAGTTTTAAAAGAGAATGTTTCAAACCTCTCATAATTCAGCTTCAGTTCCGGAAGGCTCAAGCTATTGGGATCAGGCACATCTTCAATATGGAGTGTAGCTAGTATTGCCCTCTAGGTGTTGGGGTACTTGTTTCACTATTTTGGGGTGCTCTCATGATTAGTCCAAGTTGTGAATTAAATCTAAGGATCTATCATTTGGCAGATGGGCTAATAATAGTATTCATAGACTTCTGTAAGCAATCTCTCTGAAGAACGCGTCTGGGTAGTCAGTTTGATTTAATGTTTTGGGGCAAAGTGTCACAAACTCCAAAGTAACTAGACCAATGGGAGCTCATACTCTTCTCTAGAAGTTAGATTATTTGCCAGATCATGGCCAATTAGAGGTACCTGGTGCCTGCTCCGTTGCAGATGGTGTACAAGACACCTATGTGTTTCCTATTGTAATGGGAACCAGGAGTCTACTGGAAGGTCCCTGGCTGTCTTGCCATCTCCCCAACACTCTGAACATGCTACAGATGGGTGGTCGCTCATGTTCTCAGAGTAAGGATAATACTCCAGGAAAGGATTTTCAGATGAACTGTACCACCAAAATAACGACATGGCACAGGAATCAGATGCTAAACTGAATACAGTTTTTTTTTGGGGGGGGGACACACATATTTTTTAAGGACAAAGGTGACTCTAGGAAAACACACAGGAATTAATTAACTTATTGTTATCTATGGCCAATGGGGCATGGAATGTGATGGGCAAGCGAGGCAATGAACCTGGACAAGCGAGGCATGGGGACAACCAGAAAGGTTTCCCCCTTGAATGGGGAAGAGTATATGGGGACACGTAGGCACCGGGGAGACTCACTGGAGTATAGGGGGCTGTTACTGGGGCGTGGGGCACAACTACAAACAGGGCAACAATAATAAATTAAACTACGCATAAAATCTAATAACAGAAACATATAGTAATAATACAACAACAAGCGTTTATCAGCAGAAACAACACAATAACAGGACCAGGTCCTTCACACATCTTCAGTAAGACTAAGGGGTTAGTAATTGTGTTACAGGCATTGAAATGAGCTTTTCCTGTAATCCACAAAATTATTATTTTTTTTAAATATGAATATTTATTGGGATAAGTTCCACATTTCAATTAAAGTAACAGAGGCCAGCTCAGAATGATTATGTTGGTTAATAGTAGGTCTGCTGCAAAGACAACCGGGAAATTAGGAAATTGTTAACAAACATAACTTTTTGCACATACATATAATAGATCGTATATTATTTTTCACATAATTCCAAAAATGGGAAAAAAATGGATTGTTGAAAGGCAGGATGAAGTAAATTAAAAATTTCCAAAAGGACCTGAAATTACCCCCACTAAATGTCTTATAAATACACATCCGGATGTAACTTCCAAAATAAATATTTATGAGAATTTTTACATTCACGAGGAAAAAAAGAACATTAATGGAAAATGACAAAAGAATAGAAATTAAAGTGAACCCAGTCAGTTGTATTGCTTAATAGGAAACGTATGTAAAAATGTACCTCTCGGAAGGAGATAAACGTGCATATGTTTTGTATCCCAAAATGGTAAAATATGAATTTTCTGCCTCACTTTATATGACCGGTGTCTGAAAATAGGCTCCTACGCTGTGTGTCGCTGACCTCGATACATAACAAAGAGCGGAGCTGCCATTATCCGGGGCATTAGACAAACTACGGGGCAAGTGAACAGAAAACTAAGATGGTTGAAAAAAATTTAATTATTTTTAAGGATAATTTAATAACAAGACACACCGTCTCCAAAAAAAGTCTGTGATTCTTTAGACCTCCAAGTTTCCATAATGTTACAAAGAAGAGGCGAACGAATGGGTTTGGGATGCATCTATAAAATAAAAATGTTAAAATTATATAAGTGGGTCTATTCACTAAATGGAGATTTGTGGTTTTAACGCCCTCACCTCGCTACTCATTATGAAGGACCAGCACTAGCAAGTTTTTTGAGCAAAAAAACAAAACAAAAAAGGACCGAGCTGGCCCTGCGTAATGCATGATTTAATGGTTGAGGAGATTTCTTACTGATTTAACTATACATCATTCATGGCCAGCCAGGCTGTTTTAGTAGCACAAGCTCACTGGGGTTGGCTTTTCATAACGTATAGAGCCAACTCTGCTGAAAACTTAGTAAATAGACTCAAAAGTCTTGAACGACAAGGCTCCTCCATCCTTTAAGTCCTACGTCACAACTAATCGCTAAAGAAGGACTCCCTCGATTTAGGGGTGCAGTGAGAGGTGTGGATGGAGTTGGGCTTTAGCAATACTTTTAATACAACCATGAGACCTATCAATATCTCATTATATATATCTAAAGGTATTTTGAAGACAAACAGTGTATTCAATTAACACAATTGCAACACTTTCTGCTCATTATCTAAACATTATTGATACTTTAAGACTTCTAGAACGTTGTGGAAACACTCGCACCGACTAAACATTCTGCTAAAACAAAGAGAGAGACAGAGTGGAACGAGCGACACTTGCAATGCATACGTAACATTTACCATAACAAGAATTTAAGTTGCAAATTGGCCTAAATATGCCCTTTTTTCTATAAAATTATCGGTTATAAAATTACAGCCTTAGGAGTTAACCCTTTATTAATACTTTAATTCAGATATTTATTAAGCCATCCAAATTTTAGGGTGACTCTTTTAATCAGGAGTGGCTTATCAATGCTTAATTAACTTTAATTACTTATGTGCTACTTTAAGCTTAGCAACAACCGAATGACTTTTAATCACTAATTGATCATAATATTTGTTATTGTCACCGTTCTGGTGTGTACTTTTAAGTAGTGACAGGGCTGGTCTTAGTGCCGGGTGAGTCAGTCTCCTAGCTGCCTGGGGTGCCTGGCCATGGAGTCAACCATTGTTGTAGAAGTTGCCCCCAACGTGTAGAAGTTGGTCTGGTACCTTACAGGGGTACAATAGAAGCCTTGATATGGGAAACTGGACATGAACAAGAGATCCTTGCTTAGACAAGCATTCTAAAAGACATGGAGTGTACATGGAGCATGGGAAGACAAAGTGGCATCTCGCTTATGGAGCTATTTGGTCCAGGAGAGAGCCCTGAGTGCTGAAATTCATTTCTAGTATTCACAATGTTTCAATTTGTTCATAATCTTCTTTGTTCTACAAAACATTTTCCTAAAAAAAAAAAAAAAAAAAAAATATATATACATAAATCCCTCCCTGGGAAATGAGTTTATCACAGCTGATAGTTTTGGTGAAATTTTACGGGCTCTTGAAACATTTAAGCCGTCTTTTTACCAAATAAGCGCGTACGGCTCACAGCCTGAGCAAACACAATAGTGTTTTTGTATTTCGCATTTCATATTTTAATGGTTCACTTAAAAAGGTGGATATAATTACAATACAATGGTAATAAAACGTATCAGATTGTTTTTCACCGCGCGCCTTTCTATTGGCTTTGAAGCTCTGCGTTATACGGTAGAAATTTGCTTTTATTCTCAAATAACAGTAATCTTTTCAGCTCATTAGAATTAAAGACTTCCATTATCGTTCTGTTTTTTTTTTTCCCATAGAGTGTTCTCTTTCTATTAACATTGTGCATTCTGTACAAAAGCAAAAATTTTGTCCTTTCAAGAAGTTGAAAGGAAACAATCTTTTACATGACAAAATCCAACATTATCATATGTAAACCTCATTTATTATGTAATGCCTCTCTGTTTCCACATCATTAATTGACTGACACCTATTTTCATGTTGTCACAGGCAGAGGAGTTCTATCACAATGCAAAATTGGGCCTTTAGTGAAAGAAACAAACCAAGATGATGTTAAAGTATTATAATGTGACAACATCTGGTGGTGGAGAAAGTTGTTACCAAAAAAAGTTGTACGGTTACAGTTACGGATTATTAACCCCTTAATGACAAAGCCCATACATGTACGGGCTCAAAATGTTATTGTTTTCAATGGGTTTAGGGACCGCCCATTGTCCTTAAGGGGTTAAATTCTATCAAACAAATGGGAAATTGTATCAGTGGACAATCAAGGATGGGGAAAAGTAGAGCCCATAATATCTTGGGGCTAAGTATGGGAGCAGGGACGTGGTGGAACCCAGTTGGGTGTCAATGGTTACCCCTTATAACACCATTATGTTGGTAGAACTGGGCAGGGGGTGGTGGGGTCAAATTCTACCATTATTACCCAAGGACCCCCAGGGAAAACCAATGACATTTCCCAAGTATGTAATTTTTTTGACTACTTTGTGCACCTTACCTATACTCCAAATGTCATTCGGCTAAATATTAGCTAAATTAACCCAATATTTTTATCGACCATCCCCAGTAAGACAGGGACCACCGACAACCTAGTACAAAAGTGTTGGGTTGGTGCTGTGTAAATATTTTATTTAAAAAAATAATAATTTTCCGATGTTTCTAGAAACATTGTAACGCTTATATTACCTTTCTCTAATGTACAGACGCATACGACACACACAATTTCCCATGAAGCACCTGGCCTCCACTTCCTGATTGGCTGCTGAGTTTTTACGCTTGTTAAATGTTTTAATTTTTGACGGGAAACAGATGTAGGAATAAATATCATCTACCTTAGCTTCTCGGATACTGAGTCAAGAAGGTTATAAAACATTACTAATCATATTTTAAAAAAAATATTTTTTAATATTGCACATTAATGTTCTGCTAATTTATATTAAGCAGAGCTGAGTAGAGGGGTGTTGGAAGGGTGATTTAAACATCAATTCCATTGGTTTCCCCATATATTTTGTAAAAAAAATATTTAAAACTTAAAATAAATGAAGACTCCCTGTGCTAGAATCATTCTTCACTTCCTATGAGGTCATGACCAGATTGCCAACATTCAAATCACCGACGGCCTTTTACGAAATCCAAATGGTGACTAAGGCATAAATCCTGCGTTTGGGTGATTTTTCCATTATATTACATGTTACCAAAATCCTATGGAAAAAAGCTACAACTTAACCCCTCCCTCGCCATCCCTAGCGGATTTTGGCATTTGTCTGTGTGTGAGGTGCTGATGGTTGGTGGAATGTGTATTTGTCACACCTAATGACAGACTTGCGGGGGGGTTGGATGACATTGTTGTGGATGGATGTTGGCAGAAATAAAAAATTTCTCATATGGAATCACTCATACCTTCATTAACTGTTTGTTTACCAGAGGGGTATGTAATGCATAGGTCTGCAATATGTGGCTGCAACTTTGGATATATAAATAATATATAAATGAATTAGATCGCCAATAGTATATGATAAACTACCCATTTCTTATTGGTCCTCAAGATTTTTTTTTTGAAACCTAGATAATCTGAAAGTTCGATTTTAGAAGCATTGTGTGTTTTTGCTTTAAATGTCATGAATCTATTTACCCAGTCAATTTCTTTCATTGCATAGCATCCTTACGTATAACACCAGTGATACTGATTGGGATAAAACATGTTTCAATCCTATTTATAAAATAGTTTAATTTTTTTACGGACAGATTTCTTTTCCATTCCGCCAGTAACAAAGTATACTCTGAGCTTCGGTCTCTGTAGCTTGATTCAAGTCAAAAACAAAGCATTCGAATTCCCTTGCATTTCACATTTAAAGTACGGTCAGTTAATTTATAATGTATAGAAATCCATTTAAAGTTCATTTTTGATCTAAAAGGTACAAAAATCTAACCAGTGGCTGTGCATATCCAGGCGACGACCACACATATGTTATTTGACGGCGACTGGCCTTAAAGTGGCAGGGCCGTTGTCATCCCTAGTCTGGCCCTTATCTCAGTAGAAAGAAACGCTCCTAAAACTCACCATTTAGTGAATAAACCCCTGAGAGTGGAATAGAGGAGGAAAACAATTAGCTTTGCAATGATACTTAAAGAGTTAACCCCTTGAAAACAGTTCTCAACCCTTTTAATGTAATTCACTCTAATTCTTCCATATACTATATGTTGGCAGTATTCTATTGCACCAAACAAAGTGTTAAATCAATTGAGATCTCCCAACACCGATATTAATCTTTCTTCCCTCCGTGATGCTGGGAGTAACAGAAGGAGACTAATATCTGAATTACGATAATTGTTTGTTACTTATTTCTCTTCCGGGTTGATAGCTGGTGATCGAAACCCGCCCGATCAATATCCGTCTTTTAGAACGTCCCCTCGGATTACTGAATCAAGATCAGCGGTTTCTTTATTATCATTTTCTGTCGCACCCAGCAAGGCTGCCGCTGATGCAATATCGGCCAAAACTGGGCGACAGATGTCTGTCTGGACGCAAGCCCAGATATTTCACCTCGCGCTGGAATTCCAGAAGGAATCCACGCAAAGCATCTGTCACAGCAGCAATACCTTAATCCCCATCTTAGAGAAATGTGCTTTAAAAAAAAAGGCTAAAATGCAATAAAAACACAAATTAGTCAAATAAATGTCACTTTAAAAAAAATCTAAAATTTTGGCCCCTAACCCCATTACAGAGTACCTCTTTGGAAATTTCCTAGTTTAGACTGTAGGGGGTTTTTTTTTAATCCAAAATGGGCAAAACTCTTGCCATTTGGATTACTGCCAAAAATGTCAGCAAATTGTTTAGCAAAACACTAAGAAGTGGCTGTCTGTAGATGAGGAAATGAGGAAAAATGTGGAGTTTCAGGGGAACAGAGTCAAATGGAAGAGCGTGTGGCCAAGAAAAAGTGATCTACAGGCAGGTAAAGACATGTTTTAGAAGCTGTGACATATTTCCCTTTGGCGCTGCCCTTGGTCTTACCCAGGGATGCTCCCCAAGCCACCCCACCATTACCACTACTGTGAAATGGGCTATGACATCATAACCTAGTGCTTAGTCGCTTGAAGGCATGCAGCATCTTTTTACTGCATCCTGTGGTGGTTATGCTGACTCAGCACAGTCTTCCATATTGGAAAGGGGCCAGTTGGAAGAGATAATAGATCCCCTTCTAACTGGCCCATTGATCAGTGGCCCGCTGGGAGACGATCGGCCCGAGATTTATGGCAGAGAGCCTCCCTAGGCCTAGACATTTCGGACCAGAATACATTGCTGTATAGAAAAGGAAAAATTAAAAGAGTGGGCCTCTTATATTAAACTAAGTACACTTATATTTGCATTAAAACCAATAAATACCAGATTCTAGAATACTCTATAACAGTCTTTATTATATATATATATATATATATATATATATACACAGCTGTTCTAGCGTCCGGCACCATACACAGTCCTTGTGTTAACGAACTTGCAAAGCCCTTTCATCAACAAGGTTAAAAGTTATTTTCCGTGTCAATTTCAGCCGATCATTGCCACAGCTTTGGAAAGGAAACAGGAAATAATATATGTTGTCTTAACGTTTCCAAGAAAATCTCTCATTTCAAATACCATTCAATGACCGGTTATAAAGTAGTTGGAGTTTTCCTTTCCTATCAATCACTAGCTCCATACTTAGGGAATACACACAAAAAAAGAGGAAAAACTTTACACCTCAATGACCCTTTTATTTTATCTACATGATATCATAAATAAACCTATTTTAAATAAAATAAAAAAATTTAAAATACCTATAAACTATACAGTAAAAATTGCATTTTTATATATATCATATAAATTATATAAGTAAAAAATTTTTTTGCATTTATATATATCTATATATCTATATATCTATCTATCTATATATATATATATATATATATTAAAAATAAATAACAATAAAAAAAATAGCAGTTTACCATATAATATAATTCTGAATGTAAAAAACTAGGTTTTTTTCCTGAATCTTATAAATACTGACACGTTATTAATTACATTGTGTATATTAATAAACAGAACTGTATTAAGGCAAGTAATGTATAGATTGGACTCGGGCTCTTTTGTATAATACCAATAGGGTTTAATTAAACCTGATTTAATTGTATCTGAAAATCCAGCAAAATGGATTAAAACAATGCAGAAACGTTCGACTTAGAATGTTACGTTGTTGTGATGGAACATGTGAACCTGTCCCACGGGATCTTATGAGAATAATTAGAATTAAAGAGATTCAAATCTCTTTTATTTTTCCACTTCACTAAATAGTGCCCCGAACACGATTTCTGCGTAATTATATTTTAGCATAAATGTATTTTATAACAGGAAGCTTGGTGTGGGATAATGTTTCAAGACAGGATGTTTTTCCATTAAGAATGGTGAAAGTCTTTGTGACCTTAATCACCCCCATCGCACACAAATACACACTAACACTAGCAAATACTCACGCGCGCCAACTAAAATAAACCCAACTTGAAGGGACATCTCATTTCTTAATTACATTGATTAGATACCAAAGAAGATGGAAGACCTTTGCAT
The DNA here is from genome assembly GCA_023333645.1 of Sceloporus occidentalis. Taxonomy (NCBI): domain Eukaryota; kingdom Metazoa; phylum Chordata; class Lepidosauria; order Squamata; family Phrynosomatidae; genus Sceloporus; species Sceloporus occidentalis. Next base: position 76,138 of record JALMGF010000157.1, on the reverse strand, counting down.
TAATAGGAATGTAATAAAAATTATCCATATGTGATATCATTATAAATCTAGTTTGAAAATACACTGTCCATACCTGTTGGGTATGCTTAGAATATTTTAATTATATTAACGTCATGACTGTTGCAAAAAAAATAATTATGATTTTTTTCTGTACAGAATAATACAATTGTAATGCACAGCATTATTATTGAGTAATCTCTCTCTTAAATACTTTGCTTCATCAAAACATAATTGGTATATTTGACATTTACAAAAAAAAAATGTCAGGTCTTTGTTGCATTCTGAATAAGCATAGACGTGGCAAGAAGATAATGTGTATTTTCTGCGGTGCATGAATATTTAACAGTCGATATGTAATCGGCATACACATTAGGAAGTGTACGCAAGTCACAGGTTGGAAAAGGAAGTTTGGGTAAAAATTATATATTTATCATCAAAAAGCGGAAGGGGTTAGGGAGGATCATAGTAATCACAAGTTGTTTCTCATCTGGTAATGCAAAAAACGCAAGCGGATATTGTCTGCAATCACGGTTTTCATGTTTAAAGGCAGACCATGTAATGCATTGGTTTTATTTTTCAGCGACTTTAAGCGCCATACAATTCTTCTATATCCAGCTTTAGTTATGCCGGTAATGCTAATGTAACAAGCAGGTTAACCCGTTAATGACACTAGGACGTAATATTACGTCCGAAGTGAAGTACCCAAAATGACCACTAGGGTGTAGTAGTATGTTCTAGGTATTTTGCACAGATGGGGACATTTTTCGGTACATGGCGGATCAGACTGTCTTACAATAGCCTGGAGTTTACCTGTCAATGGAAACCAGTATTGCTGGCTCTGTGCTGAACGATAAAGCCTAACGGCACTTGGAGCTAGCCCTGGTCATACTTGCCACTCAGGCATTCTCTTCTGGAGTTGTCAAGGCTGACACCACTGGAAACAAAGAATATTTGGAGCTCATTTACAACTGTGTGTCTGTGTGTCTTAGACATACACCGTTCAAATGCAATGCTGCCTGTGCACAGTGTGATGCATAGGACCCAAATAATGGGACTGTCCTGGAAAATTCTGGACTGTTGGCAGGTATGCATGAATGAGACCCATGGGGACAAACATGGTAAATGGAATCTGCGATTGTTGGTTTCCTTGTGAAGAGAAAATAGACCTTGGCCCTTGTAGGCAGGATCAGGCTAATATGTCAACGGAGGGTTTTCCTCTAAAATGGCATAAGTGAGCTAAAAGCTGAGAAGCTCCTGAGCGATGATGCCCTGTAAGGAAGGCTATTAAGCGGCTGCCCGTTCTTGGTTGATTGGCTCTGGGAGCGCAAAAAAATTAAACATCCCGACCGATGTATCCCTCAGGGTTCTAGTTTGTAAGCCTGCGAAACTAAATAGTTTAAAACTCTGATCTCTCCTCAATATGGAAATCAAACGAAAGGCTGGGTTTTATATGAAAAAAAAATAGCATCATGGTCAGTACCCCAAATAGACTACAGTGAGTACGGAATAACTCTGTAAGGCAAAAGAAACAAGGCTTGTGCTCTTTAGTACAAAAGCGTACGACCTCTTGAAGGTACCTGAAAAACCCAACAAAAGTATCACCTCAACCAAGTTTTCCATCAATAAAAAGTTTAACCCTTAATCTTCAATGAGATTTTTGATCAGGTCAGTTGTGTGTTTCCCTACCGCCTCTGCTGAAGGCTTCACCTGCCTTTTCTGATTTTTTGTTTTTGTTTTTTAAATCCTTTAACCCTTGAAGTGCCATAAAGGGCATCTGTGCTGAACGTGATAACCATTCAAAAGCTGACTTTGTAACACGGAAAATGCACATTTTGTGCTATCAAAGGGTGCTGATCAGTGTTCATTGAGCGAAATCTTGATAAAAACGACTTAGTTTACTTTGAAGCCATAAGAAGTTTGATAAAGTTACCAGGTTAAGGATCTATGTCCCAAAATCAGATGCAGCCACAGCAATGTATGTTAACAGTTCTTATTAAAGTAAGATTTGAAGAGGCACTTTTTACATGTTTGATCCTTAAGAATGTTGGCATCGTCAGAAACATTTGAAGTCTGTTTGAAATTAAATTTGCTATATTAAAAATGCGACCACATAATTATCACATGTAATCATAAAAATGAATAATGCAAAATGGTACTTATCCCCTAACTCCTTTTGTTCTCTAAATAAGGAGAATTCCTGAGTGAAATGTTTAAAGATCTGTATCATTGAGATTCTGTGCGCTGGATCTGCAAGTTAACTCTCTAATTGCTGGAGCATCCTTGTAGATCAGTGCAGAAGCAAGGCAAATCTGTATACCAAAGATTTTCTTTTACAGTGGATTAGTAGATTCTTAAAATTTTTGGATGCTAGGAAAGGGATTTGTAATGCATGACGTTACCAAACTAATGCTCTGCTCACTCCTGCACTTAAAGAGTTAAATGGAATACTATATTTAAAGATCTCTAGTGGAAGGATATACCGGGTGTATATATATATATATATATATATATTTATTTATTTATTTATTTATTGATATATTATTTATATTTATATATATATATATATATATATAATTTTTTATATATTTTTTTATTTATATATATATCTTTGTAGTTTTTTTAAAGGATTTCCTTAACCGGTTAGTTTGTCCCTCTGTATTGTCATCTTAATGAAAGGAAATCTAAATGCAACAGTAAATCCTATCGATTTCCATTTGTAGTCACATTAATTGTATTCTGTGTTGTACATTCAGGCCAAAAGTGTTTCATGCCTGCATTGGGAACAGATAGTGAAAATTAGATCCTATATGGAGATTACCTGCCTCAGTAAAAGAATACGGGCGTAGATAGCAGTGGACACCCAGTAGCGTATTTTATGCATCTATCAGCTTCTTAACCAGCCTGCTTTGGGTGATCAAAAGGGAATTTGAACCTAAATCGGCATTATTTTATAATAATAATAAAAATATATAATAATATTATAATAAATTATAATATCTTACAAATATAATATTATTATTATGCAGAAAATTGTCCAAATGTTACAATAGGGCATTACCTTATAACCCTTAATTCCATAGACTAAGACAGTTGTGAGCTACAGTTTACAGTGAGGGCCGTAAAGCTTCGGAATGCACTATTAATGGAAACGGACAGTAGTTATTAGAAAGTTAGGGGAAAGGCAGTAAAACTTTAGAATCCACCATCACCAAGGACATTCATTATTAGAGTTTTAGAGTGAGGGCAAGAAAGCTTTGGAATCCTCCAGCCCTAGAAAGCACCTTTCTCCAAAGAAATTAAAGAAGATGGAAGAAAGGTTTTTTCTTGAGTTGAAAAAAAATCAAGAATATTATGAATAATTGAATCTGTTGCTCTACATGATAATGACCCATCATTTGAATCAATTCTTTGCAGCTGGCTAAATATTCATATGCTGAATGATGCACGAGTAAGGCGAGAGAGGAAATCCATGAATAAAACAAAAGCTTTTGGTTTTAACTTGTAAGGTGCCAGTTCGTGTGCTACAATTAGACATGAATTTTAACACTCAAAGGGTTAGAAGGAATGAAACCATCTAAAACTAGAGTCGTGGAAGCCGCTAATGTAGTTGGAATAAAATCTAACAGTATTTGGGTTTTTTCATGTAATAGAAAATGAATCTTGTACTGTTTTTGTTATTTTTGTAATGATTGTTACAGTGAAAGCACTTAATCCAGGGTTAATGCGTTGATTTTCGCATTTCGGTAAAAACAGTAATTTACCGAAAAGCGGCTCTCAAGTGGAAACTAGACTTGTGCATTCGTCTTCGGGCGAACATGGAAACGAACACGAAGAGTGCGTTTTCGTGTTCATTCCGAAGACACGCCGAAGAGAAGACGGCGGCGGTAAAACGTAGGCGAAGACGAAGACACACACCACAAAGATCTTCGTGATTGTCTTCGTCTACCATTCTCCCCCCCTCTTCTAACTTACCTTGTCTTCGCGGCTTCGCGGCAGTTCCCGGAAGTGGAAATCCGCAGGTTCGCCGTCACGGGTTACAGGGCAGTGCGAATGAGCTTATTGGTCGCCTACAGGGACCTCCTCTGGCATCAACCAATTGGTTGATGCCAGAGGAAGACCCTGCAGGTGACCAATAGGCTCACTCGCACGGTCTTTGTAACCCCTGCCAGCGAACCTATGGATTTCCGCTCCCGTTAACCCCTTCGATGCTACGTTATCTAACACAGCATCGAAGGGGTTAACGGGAGCGGAAATCCATAGGTTAAAGGGCTGTGCAAGCGACCAATAGGCTCACTTGCACGGCCCCTTAACCCTTTAAAAAATAAAGTTAACCCCTAACTAATTGAACAGGGAGGGAGACCAGTGGGATCTGCCGGGTAAGTTGCAGCATTGAGGTTTTAAAACCCCAATGCTGCAACTTACCCTGCAGATGCCACTGATCTTCCTTCCTTGTTCAATTAGTTAAATGTCCGTACGAGCGACTTTATTGTTCGCTCGTACGGACATTTAATTAATTGAACAAGGAGGGAGACCAGTGGGATGTGCCGGGTAAGTTGCAGCATTGGGGTTTTAAAACCCCAATGCTGCAACTTACCCTGCAGATGCCACTGGTCTCCCTCCCTGTTCAATTAGTTAAAGACCAGTGGCATCTGCAGGGCAAGTTGCAGCATTGGGGTTTTAAAACCTCATTTAATTAATTGAACAGGGAGGGAGACCAGTGGGATGTGCCGGGTAAGTTGCAGCATTGGGGTTTTAAAAGTCTGCACGAGCGACCAACAGAGTGGCTCGTGCAGACTTTTAAAACCCCAATGCTGCAACTTACCCGGCAGATCCCACTGGTCTCCCTGTTCTATCAGTTAATAAATGATAGAACAGGGAGACCAGCGGGATCTGCCGGACAATTACGGCACCAGGAGTTTAACAGTCTGAACGAGCGACCCTATTGGTCGCCAGCAGGGGGCTCGTCTGCCATCAACCAATGGCAGACGAGCCCCCTGCTGACGACCAATAGAGTTGCTCATACGGACATTTAAACTCCCTGCGCCAGAGCGGCTTTAACCCCGTTTTAACCCCTTAACCGGGGAAAACGAAGAAAAACCAAACACGAAGAGTGTCCGCGAATATTCGCCCGAAGAGAGGACGGGACCAGGCGAATATTCGCGGAATACGAGGTTGTTTTTTTTGCCGAAGACAAGCACGAAGACGAACACGAAAAGCCCCCTGGTGCTCAAGTCTAGTGGAAATATGTGCCGCCGTGATACGCGTTTCTTGTCCTCTCTCACTGCTGATGTTGTCCCGCAATGCTGGGGTGGATGTCCGGGGCAGTCTGGGTGGTGGTGAGGGGTGTTTAGTTTACATGATTCCATTCCTTCCTGCCGTTGCTATTCACGGCGAGCCATTCCCCTTAGCATGGTTGGACCTGCTTTCTCCATTCTTACGCTGTCTTATTCCTTCACACAGGGGTGGGGCTAGCTGTGCCCAAAGGCGGGGTTTGTTGTATATAGGGGTGGGGCTAGCCCTAGAAAGCCTTTAAGGGGAGGAAACTGGGCAGGGAAGAAGAAACTGACCTCGAGTCTCTGGGTCCGAACCTGGACCCAGCTATAATTCTTACCTGTGGGCTGGTGGGCCGGTGTCCATGAGGGCCTCATACTTCTCTGTGTGTAGCCATATGTAACTTATTTGGCGGTCGCTGGCCTTAAAGTGCCAAAGCCACCTAGTTATCCTCAGTGTAGCCATGTTACTGGTGGGTAACATGGCTAGACGTTCCTACAGCCAGGCCTACAGCGGCACCTCCTCATATCCCCGCCCTTCAAGAAGCATTAAAGTCATTATCAAACACCAGGAAAGAGGTTAGAAGAGTATGGAGTTGATGAACCTCATGAACACGTTTTCTCTTTTTCCGGAATGTCGCTGTTCTGTATTTAATGCAAATCTATATGTTGGTGTAATGTAAAACACGAAAACTGACATGCTCTCGAGTATATTTTGGTAAAATTGAAAATTACAGAGGGATGATTGACAGAACAAAGCATATGAAAGCAAAGATGAATCTAACCTACATTTAGATCTAAGAAAAAAAATATTTGCCTGGGGGGAAAATATTAATTAGTTTGTCTACATGCAAAGAGATAAGTCTGCAAGACATATCCATCAAAAGGCAGTGGAATAAATAGCAAAATGGAAATTATTTGTAAATTGACAGTAAACTTGGCAATCGTTGAAGGGGTAAACAAGTTATTTGGCATGCAAAGCATTCCCGAAATCACAGACTCTGTCAAGAAGCATCTGTGCAAGGATTCACTTATTTGACAGAAATTAACATTTCGCAGAAATCTTTGTTACATCCTAAAGATTTCTTCGCTCTCATTAATTATTTTAATTGTAGCCTTACAATGTTCCGTGTAAACATGAACCATTAAAAATGCACGGGGTCCGATTATTTCTAAAATAATTAGGGAGCCTAATAAAACGCATGATCATCTCTGCGTCGATATAATTTTAAACGATACAGGAACAAATTAGCAAAGTAATAATTATAAAAATAAATAAAAATTAAAATGGATTGGAAAAAAAATATGTATTTTGTGATAGATCTTTCAGCGACGCAGTTTAAAAATTCTCTTTGAGATAGAAGTTGTTTTTTTTAACTAATATGATTGTTTAAGTGTTTTCCCGGCCCATAAATGATAATTAAAAAAGCCAAATATGTTATTATTAATGCGTTCTTACAATATCAATCCAATCTTATCTACACAGGCAGACCAGAACCAAAAATACTAGGCAAGTTACGGAAGCCGACAACCCCAAGCATGAATTTTAGCCTTTATAGGACTCATTGAGGGAGGTGATTGGTATTCCCATCATGGCCAAGTGAGCAAGGAGGTCCATGTCTGGGGTGAGCCAAGTGTCTCGTATTTCGGCTCTGGACTACCCTTGTTGGCAGGGTCAGACTATTTAGTGACTGTTCGTTCTCGGGTGGGTTTTTCTTCGATCTTTGTTTTTTACATTTTATTTTAGATCTTATCATTGTTCAAGCTTAGGGTCATGGGAGTTCTTGTCCACAAGAGCTAATTTATTATTATTTTTTTGGCTAAGATTTTTTTCCCTAGAGGAGATGCTGCTGATCGATTCTTTTCTTTGGGGGGTTTGTGTTTATATTTAAACAACACAAGTCCTATAATGGAGGTAAGAGAAAGTGCTGCTGATAAGCTAAGCAGCCATTTGGTGGCTCCATAACTTACAAACAAAATTAACATTGGTTATAATTAATGGGGAGAGCACCACCATACAGGGGGTGACAGTCCCTGTGCTTCAAGACAAATGGACCAGCAAAGCCCGTCCGTGGATATGGCATCCGTGGAGTGGAAAGTGGCGGGCACTCTTCTGCGTAAGACCTAGGGCAGTGCCCATAGGTAAACATGCCACTGTCACCATATATGACATATGTGGTTAGACATCTAAGCCTACTTCCAATCATACATGAACTTTTAGGCTCTGGCTAACTGGGAGACCCCCCTTGTGGGATGCGACCAGGACCACCAACGATGCCAGTGGGTGGTCCCGCTGATGTCGTGGTCGATACCACTGACATTGGAGATGAGTGGGTAGTGGGACGTTTCAGGACCCTGCTGATGTCAACCCGGTGCGGGGCTTCTCCTGGAGTCTCCGACCAAAACCCAGGTATGGTGATATATCTGGGCTTGGAGATGTGATAGATAATTACATACACTTGCCTGAGCGGAAGCGTTTACTAAGACTCGTGATTAAAACTCATTTAGATGCTTTAAATATTTGTTTAATGTTTGCAGCCGATATTGTGCAGCTACCGGTATAAAGCGCTGCGTTCTTCACAAGAAGAAAGGCTGAATGTTAAGTATATAAGTACGATAAATAATGCAGTAGGTGAGGCAGGGTATGTTTTTACCCCGTGTCTTACACAGAATAACCTTGTACATGATAAAGGAAAGACACATGTGCTTCACAGAGTGTGCGCATGCATAATATAAGAAACTCTGTAAATAATACAAAGCACTCCATGTATTATACAGTATAGCGCCCCCCCCCTCCATGGAAAGACAGCACCTACATAACTTCCATAAGCCTGGAGATTGTGGGTTTGCTTTGATAGAGTTAGATCATAGATCATGTCCAACTGAGGACCTGCAAGCTTGTAAATATTACAACTCTAATATAAGGTGGACACTTGGCTAAGTCTCAGAATGAGGGGCATATGTGGTGATAGTCAATTTTGAATTGCACTATTTAAAAAAAAAAAATATTTTTTTTTTTGTTGAATCGTTCTGCTTTGGATAGTACATATTTTATGAAAAAATAAATATTGTAAAATAGGAAGGGTTTGCTAGAATAAAAAATTCTGCTAGAAACTTTATTTGTAGAGCCTAAAAGTAACTACAAAATCTGAGATGTGATTGAAAAAAATTTTTTTTCCTAAAAAAATATTTTTTTAAATGAATTTGGAAACCTTTTTTCTCGCAAAAAAGGAGGTTGTAAAAAAAAATCCCTTTAAGTATTATGCCACACATAATTAAAAAATGTGCGATTAGCTTTCCTTTGTGATTTATTTTTTTAATCCCCAGAATTTATCTCGTGAAGTAGAATGATGATTACGTGTGTCTTCACAGGGGACGGGCGTATGCATCGTTGGGAAACGGAGCTCCCTGTCTGCGTATCTCGGAATGCTTATTTTACTGAAATTGTTTTTAAGAGATTTTATCATTTTCTAAAATACTTTCACTTTTTCATGATAAATTATATCTATCCCAACGTTGATTCTGCTGATTCCAGATACATTCTACATTCCTAGATGTACTTAAAGCATCACAAATCTCGTTTAGAGATCTAAAATCTTAGGGAGTTCCAATTTGGTTGAGGATTCTTACTTTTGACCAACTTCCTTTTTTCCCCAAATTGTCCCAAAGTTGTCCCACGTTCAGATCCCGCTTACTTCAATATGGACTCAATACTTCTGCATTCATGTTGGCTCCTGAGCCATATGGATAGGCAGGGCCAGACTGCCGATGACGAGGCGGCACTGGCACTTTAAGGCCAGCGGCCGCATGATGTTATAGACATATCAATCCCCTAGTCGCAGCACTGTAGCCCACCTGGTATGCCAAATGGCCAGTCTGGGCCTGTGGATAGACAATGAGAGATTTTGAGGGGTCATCAATTACTTATTTTTCAAGTTTTCGATCCATGTTTCTGTTTTGTATACATATATATATATATATATATATATATACTGTATATACGTATATATGCATAGTTCACCTATACCCCTCAACATAACTCCACTGGAAGGATCAAAGAAGTATTATTCTCTTTGGACTTTGGTTTATATACAAGAAAAATTCCTGAATATATATATTTTTTTTAGAACAAGAGCCATCTTAAAAAAAAAAAAGAACAAATATTGCTCCTTATCTATAAAATACATACGTATTTGTTTAAAAAAAACAACAATTTCCGCTATTGAAGGGTGTCAATGGGGTATTGGTTTACGAAGCGGAATATATTAGTGCGATCACTTAACCATGGACTGTTTCCATGTAAACTATATTAAGATTTCAGGTGGAATGCATAATTTTTTATTCTTTTTAATTTGTTTAACGGGGCACAACTCTGTCTAATCCCTTTTTTCCCTTTTATATGTAAAGTGTTTTTATACCCCTCCGTTTAACGTTCTATGAAGTTTTATCTTTGGAATATTGTACCCAGATAGTCACCTAATTTCTAAAGAACAAACAGACGATAAAGGGCAGGCCATTTTCATGCAAATGTTGCCAGCTGTTTGGCTGTGGTTCGCCCTCGCGTTCTGATGCGAGGATCTGCATAAAAATAAAAGTGAAGATATGATGAAATATAAAAGAACTGACAATAGAATTTAAATAGAAATCAGTCACTGGAAAGCCGACGACTCGCTGCCTTCAAAAGAATTAGGTTAGAGCGCAAAACAATGGAACAGGTTTGATAAAAGTACAAATGCGGTGACGGCCTATCCCTCTACTGATTTCACACGCCGCTAAAAGGAACCGAAATGAAACAACTTCTCTGAAATGTTTGCTTTTAATCTGCCTTTCATGGGTTTTTTTTTTGCTCTATTTTTCCATTTAACTTTACAAGGGGGGCGAAAAAAAAAAAGGGTAGCGGTTCGATTTTCAATTATGTGTCACAAGTTCTGATATTTGTACAGATATGACATGTGGGATGAAAGGGATTCATGTTAGCGTGTGTGTGTGTGTTTTTATGACCGGTGGGTAAGGAGATCACGTTGGATTTGTAGAGCATGCGCAGCTCCCCTGTAACCTCAATGGCGTTATCTTAGGGCAGCCAGCCAGTCAAGAAATTGACACCCGAGCCACATGAAGCTCTACTGAGACCGGCAGCACGTGTCATCAATAAAAAAAACAACAACAATCGTATGTCATATCCCGGCGCATTTGGTCGTAAATTGTACCGGAGACGGCCACCATGGGGGGGGGGGGGGGGGCAACTGGAGACGCTACCCTAGCTTTGGCCTAGGGCAGCCCCAAAGATAAATACAGGGGTGATGCTGGGTCCCAAAAAGACATGGGACTGAAGCCCCATAGTTATTGGGGCCTCGTCCTATAACCAGATGATTTTTCATGACGCTAGCTGTAGGGTTGCCGGTTGAGTTATGAAGAATATATTAATTCTTCTGATTTTTTACTTTTTAGGAAAATATTTGATTTTCTGAAATCCATGGAGGCTGTGCTGATCCGACTACGGCTTCCATGCTGTAAAAAGACCGGCTGGGCCGATCAAAGATCTCCCCCAAAAAATATGGGTGATGGACACAAACATTCTAAAGAATAGAATGTGGTGTACATGGCTTAACCCGTGCAACTCAGTTGCTTAGCGCTCTATCAAATGTGTTTTTTGTCAACCCCCGAGAGATGTTTGAAAATCATTTTTTTGGGATCCCTGCTGTTTGCTGACAACTTGGACTGACAGAATCAAACTCGGTAGCATTTGTCCTGTCATCTGTTCTTAAAGCTTTTTTTCTTCTGTGTAAAGAAAAGTGCTTGCTTGCCAAAGATCAACAATAACAAAAGATATCAAGAAATAGTTTTTTTGGTTCCAGATCCCCGCAGATCAAAAAGGAACGCCATGTTTTAACATGGTATTTGATAGGGTGAACAGATGTCCCCCTTTTTGGTAGGGGACAGACCCCTGATTGAGACATTGTCCCCTGACACCCTCAATGTACCCTTCAGTGTATCCTTTATGCTCCTTTAACATACTGGAATAATAGGAATAAAGCCTTAAAAACTGTCCCCAATTTTTATTCTAAAAATCTGCTCAGTTTCTTTTAGGGTTCCAGGTACCTTTGCTGAAACTCCCTTCATTAATCTTTTTCTGGTGTAAAAATCAACCGGAAAACCCATTATTTGCAAGGCTGGATCTAGGTGTAGCTCAGCTAAGCCTAAGGAATAACACTTGGAGATGAGCCATGCCTGCTGAGATCCATTACTGGCTCCCTCGGGCTCTGCAATAAATAGAGATCTTGAATATGATGTTGTTTTATTACAGAAATTCTGTATTTTAATACGTAAAAGTTACGGCCCACGTTACTCCCGCAGAACTGAGTCAAGTGGCATGTGGTTGCCAAACTAATATATTTAATTGTTCTAAACCCACCCCATTTTCTAACGTCTCGCGGTTTCCACTTTACCGATCCCAATCACCTTCCACCAGTGGGGAGCGATAACTAAATAGCGAATTTCAATAATGCAATTTCTGTAAAAAACGGTCTTAATGGACGCCCTCTTTTTATACCAATAATGTACATTCCTAATAGTACATTATATCACTTAGTAAATAGCATTGCATTGACTTATTATGTTTATGGAACTATTAAACATGGGATTTGGTGGAGTAACCGGTCATTTTAAATATCTGTTGGGAACGTTGCAAATCAGCCGACCCTGAGGCTCATCATAAACATTCTATATAGTGACTCGCCAGACCTGTTAATTTGGCTCTAATACCGGTGCTCGTGGAAACCTTCATTTGTCATTATTTAAAAATATACTTAATTGAGTCACCTGCATTCAAGCAGGGATACCAACCATCACATATTGGAAGAAAAAACACCAATTAGGAGTCTTATATATGATCACAGAGGTGTGTGACCTGGAGAATCTGCCCCATCGCTCAGATTGGCGCAAAAACCCTGAGAATCAGAGGCAAACCCTAAGACAATACATACAATATCCCATTCTCTGTATTGGGGTCATTCTTGAAAGTCACACTTTTACAAAATCAAAGTGAATGGCAGAAAACTGTATAAAATACTTGATTTGTCATGTAGCGCAAGCTACTCCGTCCGCAGAACGAGACTAAACAAACCATGGCCATCTCTAACTTGTCATATTTGATGGCTAAAGAAGTTTGTTTAGTGTCAAGTTTGTGGGGCTGAGGGGCATTTTGGCTATTTCTTTATCATAGTTTCTAAATAATGAATTACTCAGGTTTAGTGATCAGAGCAGGAGACAATCAGAAGGTACGGAATCAGAGAGGGAGACAATAAAGAAGGTACGGAATCAGAGAGGGAGAAAATCAGAAGGTACAGAATCGGAGCAGGAGACAACCAGAAGGTACAGAATTGAGCAGGAGATAATCAGAAGGTATGGAATCGGAGCAGGAGATAATCAGAAGGTACAGAATCGGAGCAGGGAACGATCAGAAGGTACAGAATCGGAGCAGGGAACGATCAGAAGGTACAGAATCGGGGCAGGAGATAATCAGATGGTACAGAATAGTAGCAGGAGACAATCAGAAGGTACGGAATCGGAACGGGAGACAATCAGAAGGTACAGAATCGGAGAGGGAGACAATCAGAAGGTATTGAATTGGGAAGCTTTGCCAAACCTTGTCTAAGTGTTTTGTTTAGTTCCAGTCTACGAGGTAACTGACAATATATTTACCAACCCTCTTCTAACATGGTGTGGCATGGGCCGTGTGTTATAGCAGTATCGTTGTATCTATGCATGTGTTATGTACAAATGGAACTGGGGATGTCCTCTTCATTCTTGTTACGTTGTATTTCTTAACAATCTACAGATAAAATATCTCTCACTCTTTCAGATAACCAGATAACTTATTTAACTTTTATAGGTTTGCACGATCATTCAACCGAAATTAATTAATATTCCAGACAGCCATGCCAAAATATTAATCACATGTTTTCCTTTTTTCTGGAAACCACCATTAAACAGTATACGTTTCCGCCACGTTCTGCTTGAAATGATATCTTGTAGTTTATAAAATAAGGAAAGTCAATATTTTCACGTGCTATATGTTTCTTAACTCTAAAACCAAAAAATGTGTTTTTTCCCCATCTGATTTATTTCTGTTGTTAGTGGGGAAAATTTTTTTTTTTTTCTAAAACGGAATGGCTCTACAAGGTAAAAAAAAAATTGTGAATATCTAATTACATAAAGTCATCTTTCTCACTTATCGTTAGCAGTTAAATGTTATACCAGGGTTAGTTTTTGCATCTGGTAATTAGGAGATGTGTTTCAGCGCATAGTGAAACATGAGCCTGGGTACTCCGCGAGTAATATTGATGGATTTTCAGCTTATAAATGAAATGCCATGCAAAAATCCCTATCTTATTCACGAAAAAAATACACCGCAAAGACCAATTACATTACAAAAAGATTTTTTTTTTACTCTGATTTTTATTACGTAGTATTAGAACTCGCAAAATGACGTGATTACAATGTGATTTATAGAAAAACCCTATTAGGAAAATTATAATTGACTTTTTTAATTTAAAGGAGAATTATCACTGACATAGTGTTTAGCATAACTCATTGCGTTTATTAGAACTATACATAATCTGCAACAGTTTCGTTGTTTTTATTACTTTTTAAAAAAATGTAAAAAATATTACTAGTGTCACAAAAAAACGGAACAATTTTCTCAAAATTGTTCTAAGTTTTTATATAATATAATGTTCTCCTCTTTATAGGCTTTATATCATACCTCCTATTTCTTGGTGGGAGTGGCTTTGTGAGGGGGCGGGGCTAGCTGCCAATAAGGCTAGCCTCACATAACACAAAACTGTATGGGAGTGGGAGGAGAAATGGGTGGGGAGGGGGAGTGGCTAAACACTGCTTCTGGGCTCAGCAGAAACAGCAGAGTGCCGCTTCACCCAGAGACTCCCGGTTAAACCCAGAGAGTTCCCAGACAAAAGTGGAGCAGTCACCATGGGAACCGACAGCATCGCTTGCTGATTGTTCTGCAATAAACACAATTGTCTTAGCATAGTTCTTAATAACCCCTATTATATAGTTTAGCTTAAATGTATTTTATCAGCTTCTGAATTTTTTTTCCAGCTGTGGGACCTCAACCTCCCCATTTCAAATGATACAACAAAGATTCTACCTTTGTAATACCAGCTGTCATGGTAAATATCCTCCGGCAGCAATGAAGCAATAAATAGGTAGATTATAGAGAGAGAAGATAGATAGATAGACAGACAGACAGATAGATGAATAGATAGATAGATAGATAGAGATATAGCTTGACGGATAGATGGATAAATAGATTGTATATATATATATATATATTACATACCTATAGATTGCTCATTGTTGCACATACATGTACATTATTAATAGATGTGTATTTTAACGCCTTTTAAATAATAAACACTCATTTAAATCCTTTTTAATATAATATAATAATCTAATAATTCAAAGTACACGTCAGATCGCCAAATAGACCCCCCCCCCGAAACAATCTAATCTGAACGTTCTCCCAGACACGACGTCGTAGAATTTAAATTGTAATCCCTTTGATTCGTAAAGCATTGTGTTTATAATATTGGAGCAGCGGGCAGCGGTGCCCTTGACTCGAGGGCATGTCATCTCGTTCTCTTGTTCGCTGTAAAAACCATCAGGCTGGCAGTAGTGACAGATGAACAGCTTACCATTCATTTCTTCTTTTCATGCCTTCAATCCAAATGGTCCATATTCTCCACAGGGAGGCATCAAGGTCTTTGCTTTTATTTCTCTTGCATACTCGCTCTGACTTATAAATCAAGCTCAGATAAGGAGCGAGGGCAAACCTCAATCTTTTTTTTTTTTTTTTTTTCCTCCCCGGCCAGTGCCCACTGGCACACTACGGAGCTCTAACTGAAAGGTTCTTCAAACCTTCCCGTGCTTCATAGGCGAGACGGCTCTCTGGGAGCACGAAACAACAAAAGGACGTTTCAGAGATAGAATTTTGTATACTTTGGCTTGTAAATTACAAACCGCACCTCCGGAGTGTTTTTATTTATTTTTTTATTCATTTTTTTTACTAACCCAACCGATAACGCCGAACAAATAAATACATTATTTAAATGCCATTTTATTAGGGAGCGTTCTCCTGACTTCCTGATTTTCAGATCTCTTCCCGGAGTCGACATGAGGTTCAAATCCAAATAAAATATATTTAGGCGGAAATGTTAAGGATCTATATACATAGGAGTTGGATACAAAAATCTTCTTTTTCCATTATGTTTTCTTCTCAGCCACTAGATTCCTCGATCCCCCCCAATGATTTTTGGGCTCTAATATTAAAGAATTTGCTGTTTTACAATCCTCATTTTACATGTGCTGAATTTACAGCGATTCACACTTTCATTTCGGACCTGATCTCAAGTTACATCGTGGCAGACTCAGACTTATGTCCAATTGGATACTCATTATTATCTATCTATCTGTCTATCCATCTATCTATCTATCTATCTATCTATCTATCATCTATCTATCTATCCATTATCTATCCATCTATCTATCTGTCTATCCATTATCTATCCATTATCTATCCATCTATCTACCCGTCTATCTATCTATCTATCTATCTATCTATCTATCCATTATCTATCCATCTATCTATCTATCTATCTATCTATCTATCTATCTATCTATCCATTATCTATCCATTATCTATCCATTATCTATCCATCTATCTACCCGTCTATCCATCTATCTGTCTATCTATCCATCTATCTATCTATCTATCCATCTATCCATCTATCTGCCTGTCTATCATCCTATACAGAATATAGAATATTATTGCGTATGGGATGTTGCACAAGGGCTGCACTCAGTATAATACATTGGATCAGTAGCTGGGTTAAATCCATTTACAAATTTATAATGAAAAATATATATATATATTCGCCAACTGCCCAAAGTTTCTAATTTCCTACCCAAAGCATGCAGTGCTCGGCTTTTAAAAGGTCTATCGCAGGATTTGCCTGCTGGTCGTTTCCAGGTGATGTATCTGGGGATCCAGGCGGTTCTATTTATTTAATTTTTTCCCCCCAGTCCTTTCTCTCTTTTTTCTCCAGAATGCTGCCGGCTGTATTCATAAATTATAGCTGATGACAAAAGTGGGAGCTAACAGTGGTAAAACGAAGCCCAAAGGCAAAATAATTATATATACACCCCTTAGCGGAGAGGGAGAGAGCCATCAATCAGCCCCCAATTATTCAGTAGTTAATCAGTTCTGCCCTTATTTCATTGAAGGGCTACAGTATAATTAAGTTGGCAGCATCCTTTTAATTCATCAAATATACAACACACGGTGGTGTTTGCCTCAATCAGGGGACATCACCTTTGTGCGTCTGACCTAAGCTCTGATATAAGAGCCGAAAAAGAAGAAAACTTCAGAGAGAAGAGAAAGAATATTTATGCGCACGCACGACTCTGAGAATTTAATCTGGAAGGTCTCAATCCGCTTCATCGCGGATAATTATTTGCAGAATTTTTCTACATAAAGTGTATCATTTTTACCATATACAGTATATATGTGTATATATATATATATATATATATATATATATATAATTTAAATATATATTTAAATTATATATATATATATAAACAATAAATATATATTTAATTATTAATTTTGTCTTACTATATATATATATATATGTATATATATATATGTATATATATATATGTATATATATATATATATATATATATATATATATATATATTTATATACACACATAGATATATATATATAATAAATTTCCAAGAAGAATGAATAGCGTTTTAATATTCTGTCAGCAGGGTGACTAATGAGATCAGGAAGACTACCAAAAAAATATCCACTAATTTGTCAAATTGTTAAGTTGGCTTACAAATCACGTTAGTTGGCAGGCGTTTCTCTTGGAAAACGTATACAGAGCGTGCGGTAACCTGGTCTCTTATATTAATGGAGGCAGAATTTTGATAAATAGGCATATTAAGTTTCAACTATTAATAGTCTGTAGCAAAAATATTTACTAACATTGTTGGCTACTTTATGGCAAGGATAAAAACTGCAACATATTGGATAATAATGTATGTAACCCCCCCAAAAAATTTAACTAGTGGTCATAAGTATTTTGCTGTCTATGTTTTGTCTAATTGTTCTTCATCGCTTGTACTATGTTATGGGCATTTGCTTAGGGCAGGGGCGTCCAACCTGCTGCCCTCCAGCTGCTGCAGGACTACATCTCCCATAATGCTCTTTCAGATAAGGGGCTGGCTGAGGAGGATGGGAGATGCAGTCCTGCAGCAGCTGGAGGGCCGCAGGTTGGACGCCCCTGGCTTAGGGTCACCCAATTATCCCCATGTGGTTGGATTCGTCAATGACCATGCATAGCATACCAGAGCCACCAAAATATTGTGATTATTAATGAGCTTCAGTGAGTTACTAGGATCATCTGTAGCTGTTCTTATGGCCACACACACACACACTTCCTAACAGTCCCAGTTCTCATGAGACAGTCCCAATTTTCAGATACTGTCCCTCTGCCCTACTGGTTGGGGGGCATGGGCAGGTTGGAGAGATCATCTTATCACCCCTGAGATGTGTTCAAAATCATGTCAAGTTGTGCCAGCCTCAACTCTGAAAAGAATGAAGCATTTTTAATATCTTTTAGTCTATATATTGGTTTTAGACGAGCCCATAGAAGCAGCTGTACGCAGGTCCCCTCTGTGCCGAGCTCAAAAGTGATGGATAAAGTGTATAGGAGCCCAATGCAAGAGCGGGTAAGGGATCGAAAGTAACATATTTGAGTCTTTAGCTTAATATCTAAACCTAAAATCCTTTTAGGAACAATGGAATCTTTGATCTTCGTTGATCCCTAGACATGCCCATAACGGCATAAGCATATTTAAATTTGATTATATATAGTATTTTGCTATAGAGACAAATTTTATGGATTATACCTTTTTTAACATTATATATAAAACATATACCGGTATATATAATATACAAATCCTAAAAATAAATCGCGCGGCATCCGTTGATGACCTACAGAAAATATTGATCGAGCTCACAGGCCAGTTCCGTACTCTCCGAGATATCAATTCTTTCTCCGCTACACGTAAGATTCAGTATATGGTGCTCTTTGCTTTAATTTATGTATCCGTCGATTCAGTGATTTATAACACCTGTGCAATAACTAAAAGGTGAATTGATGGTTAGCTTCTGTATAATAATTCCAAGCACTCTGATATTATGGCTGGCTGAGGTTTACATTCACAATTTCTAAACGAAGCCACCCTGTGCCACCTATTGTGGCCGCTAGTAGCCTATTAGAGACTCGCACAGTACAATTATTTACTGCAAACCGTTCACCTTAAATAACAGGTTTTATTTCTGGCATTACAATGCAAGGTTAAAATGTTCTCCTGGCATTCTTCATGTATAGCATGTCAGAGATATTCATTCATACACATCTCTTCATTCTTACACTTTCCTATGTGAAGATACATTTGAAATTGTCATGTTTTTTTTAATGCTGTACAGCTCTACGTATTATGTTGCTGCTATGGCAATAAAAAGAGAATAGAAGATGTTAAGAGGTAAATTTGAGATTGAGGTCAGGCCTGGACATCAGCGGGAATATCTAACCGCATGTTGGTCTGTGTGCCAGGTGGCCAGCCGGCGCCTCCTCCAATCTATGCATTTCTATACATGCACAGTAATAGAAATTGCACTGTTTGCCAGAAAAATACTATAGAATAATAACCACAATAATAATCCTTGATGTAATACTATTTTATCCTGTTTGTGGAATAAAATGCCAAGTAAATTCATCTTTAAATATAAATCATTTAAAAGGCTTCCAAACCTTGTTTACTATAGAGCTGCCACCCAATGAATTATGTAATGATATACATGCTTTTTTTTATTATAAATGCATTTTATTTTGTTCGCATAGGTCGCTGTGTACAATCCGTCTCTTTTTTTGTTGTTGTTTTCCCGAGAAAACAAAAACGAAAAAAAAAACCATCTTCTTGCAGCTTATTTCCTGATGTGCTCTGGAGATGATTGACAGCTCAGAATGACCAATGCTGCTAAAACAGGCTTGCGGTGCATAAAACACACAGGAATATTGTCACGGTCAAGGTCAAAACTTAAAGGAAGGCTGTATATTTGGGGCAATGAGAGCAACGCTGTCAGATATTGAAATCTCAGCAGGAGACTGGGTTCCATTATAACTGAATACAAATTACCCTCAGTCTGATACTTTCTGTGCATTTAAACTACATTTGCATCATCTCCTGGCGTCTCGGAAGGTAACAGCTAGAACATTTTAATTGTTTAGTGGATCTGTTTATACAAGTTTTTCTTTTTTTTTTTTTTTTACTAATCTAAACTTGAAATTTAATATTCCGAGCACGCCCCACTTTTGATTATTGCTGCAAACGACTAAATTTGTCTACTAAATGAATGTATGGGGTTTTTAGGCAGATACTCTGTATCATCGTTTAACTACTTAAGTACCAGAGGGAGCTTAAGCATCTGCATGTGGTCTCCAATGACCCATGTGTCCCAAATTTGAGGATAATGGCCACCTATAAATGTGGCATATAGATTAGAATATTTTAACAAATATTTTTGGCCCAAGATGTAAAACCAGCTAAGTTTCCAAGACCTTAAAGGTCCTTTGATTAGAAGAAGAGACCCCCTATGTTTGGAAAGCTTATTTTCCTCTACACCGGAGCCACATCGAGGGATCACAGCTATTCCAGTTTATCTCTACTGGGAACAATACGGCAACATTTATTTCCATATGTTTTTCGACAAATGTGAACATATGTATTCATGCGTTTATACTAAAAGCCATACTTTGTGCATGAGATTTTAGAATTTAAAACGAATATGGGTTTAAACAGTCTAGTGTTTATTCCTCTAGTACAGAAAGGGTTAAATAACAGAAAGATTCAGATAAAAACATACTTAAAAATATATAAAAAGAAAAAAAAATATGTGATCAAACAGGCAGGAGCAAAGGAGAGAGAACGGAACGTGGATTTATGATTGTCAAACCAGTTCTACTCAGTACTGATGTGTATGAATGCACTATATGAATACCTATCATTACTTGCCATGCAAGTATATAACAAAGCTATATAATACCTATATAACAGTGCTACATATTAAAAATCTATTATAAAATTTGTTTTTCTATATTTGTATAAATTTATAGAGAGAGAGAGATTTATAGATATATAGTTGATCCTGAAGCTAATTTTCCAATACCAGATCTACAAAGAATTTCTTCATACACCATAATTATAATTTATTTATAAAATGTCATATTATTATTTTAAACGTATATTATTATATAAAATTATATTATTTTTTTTCTCTGTTTTCAAACCGCTGCCTATTTCTCTTCCGCAAAGAGAAATCAAATAAGGTTTTTGTATTTGATTTACAAAAAAAAAAAAAAAAAAAAAAAGGGGCTCTATATGAACCTGGCTGAGAGAGAGAGAGATGTCCCTACTCAACAAACAAGACTTTGAAGTATAAGGTTCTATAAAGGACTCTTTTGAACCCAAACGTAGCGAGGAAGTGGGACGCAGCGGACTTGAAAAAGGGGGCTTACTCCAAAAGTTTGAGCGCCGTTCCCGGCTGTGAATCCAGGTGGCCCAGCACACAAAGTTCCTGCCAATTTCTCAAGTTACATTTTTATCCACTAAACAAGCATCCTAATCCGGGTTACCGAGCGGGGCACACAACAGGAGCCCCAAAGTATGCATATTAAATATCACTTATTCTGCACCCTGGGCAATCTAAGAATATAGACAGATCTTCTTTAACCTTTTCCGGTTATAACAGACTCGGGGTAATGGGCTATCCCCAGAGATGGACTCCTGGACTATCTTCTTATGCAACACTGGATGCACATGCTTCTAGTTTACAAAACACATGTTCAGCACATTTTGTCGTCCTGGAATGTGGCTTAGGTTTATTTAAACTGAAAAGGGTTCAAACAAATAAAAAAAAAAAAAGAGGATTTATGGCAAAGTACAAAAGGTATCAAATACTATTTAGAGTTTTGTTGTTGGTGGTTGATGGAGTAATAGGATTATTTACTATTTCTGGCAATTCTTTCAATTCCTAAAAATGCCAGGTGGTTTGTATTATAATATATATACAAACTTAAAGGGCTAATCGCCAGTAAAATTGTCTCCAGGGCGTGACACTGGTTAGTAAGTGACTGTTTTGCCACTAATTTAGCTTTAGAAAGCCGTTACTGAGTTCTTCCATTTGGAAACAATGTGATGGCGTGGTGCTTTACTTACTTAGTTATCCAAGTCTGGCTTATTATGGAGATCTACATAGGTGACTACGGCCCGCTATATGCTACGTGAGAATACAAACTTAAATACAGCTGTCTGCTGCACCTAAATAATCAGACAGCCACTGGACTTAAAGCTCCTTGGCCGCCTCACCTTCACCAGTCGTCCTGATGTAATGAACATAAGTTTCTCTATTTCAACAATCGGTAATCTCAAGGGTTCTCAAAAGAATTGTTTAATCTAATACACTATCCAACCAGCAGTTTTATTTCTCACGAGCTCTCCTTACTGTAGATGACTTTGAATCAGGGGCACTGGGTCTTGTGAGGTTCCTCTACCCACAGACCTGCTCGCGGGAAGTAGTAGATCTTGCGAAGGCCCAAGACACTGAGGAACGTAAAAGAGATTTTTACCCCAAATTTTTATTTTTTAATAAAATGTGAAGAAGATGCGGTGGCAATTCATACGGCTGGACCACCAAATCTTCTGAGGTGGAACCCCCAGAAGGAATATGCCTCCTCTTCATTCCCAGACATAAGCCTGAAGGAGGGCCGAATCTTCTCAGTTCTCCTCATTGTGCAATGAGGAGGACTACTGAAGTCTTCAGGGAAAGACAAGGGCCCTAAGATCTCTCCAACTAAAACCAAATCTTCCACTGCAGTACAGTGTGACAAATCCATGAAATCGGTCCAGTCTGTGTAGCCATTTAGGTTGGTGCACTTCTCATATAATAAATAAAATAATAATAATAATAAGAAGAAGAAGAAGAAGAAGAAGAAGAAATCCACAAAAAAACACACAAACACTCCCTTGATCTTAGCCAAAAGGTTGAGAAGCCCAAATAGGCCTAAGTAAATTTTAGTCTTTACCCATAATTCTCAGGGTAGGCTACCCAGGGTGTTAGGGAGAGTAGCTTCATGGGTGGCAGTAGAGGTAGCTCTGCATGGGGCTGGGCTAACCACACATAGGAGAGAGTCCTAGAGAGTCTTAAGAATGAGGGAATGTTGGTGGAAAGTGGGTGCACTAAACACCGCTTCCCCTGCCCGTGGAAAGAGAGAAGTGACCCAAAGACCTGGGAAGCATTGATTCACCCAGAGACTCCGGGTCCAACCTGTCCTACATCGTTCCCGCGTATGTAAATAGTATACCCAACACGATAATTCCATAAATGAATAGTCACAAATTTTTAAAGTTAGCCCTTTGTTCTTTAAACTTTGGTTTTTTTTATTTGTAATATTAATAAGCGCAGGTTAAAGTTCAAGACGAAGATCCTATCATTAGAAGTAGAGGGCTGTTTTTAAGTCTTTTTGTGTGTTTTGGAACTTACTGTAAAATGAATGTTATGATAAATGAAATAATACTGGCTGAGATTTTATATAAAGACACCAATTTTTTTTAAAGTAAACATAACCCCGTTAATCTTATTTTTGGCACTGCGTTGGATATTGTGGATATAGATACCTTGTGACTTCTGGATTTGAAAACATGAGGAAAAAAGTCATTTTTTATCATTGTTCCATTTTATCCTTGTGGTTTTTTTTATACCCAAAAAAAAAGAAAGGCAAGAAAGATCCAAAAAAAACCCTACTTGTTACTTAATTCATTATTTAGGATTATTTTACCTACACCAAACATCCACCACTCTTTCTGCAACTTATTAGATCTGTTTTTTCCGTTATATGCAATAAAGTAATTATTTTTTTACAAATATTTTCACTATTAACAAAGTAAATGCAAAAAAAAATAATCCAAGACCAGTAATTTGAAGATGTGACGTGTAACATAAGATCACACAGATATGCACTATTTATTATGTCTTATTTAATCACTGTACAGCGCTGTGGTATAGGTTGGTGCCATATAAATCAATAAATAATAATAATTTTTTTTTAACATCAATAAAAATGGGCAAAACTTTGGAATGCTCTGGTTCGCATTTAAACAACGTGGCAGCGCAAATAAATGTTAGGTCCCTGGTGCATGCTATGTTTGGGTAACTTCGATCCGTTCATCATCACGATACGTGGTTTGATGCGCGGTGTTCAAGTTATACTACCGAGGATTTATCATGTTTGCCGATGGCAAAATCCTTATTTATTCAATAGGACAAGTGAAATTTAGTTTGCAAAAAAAAAAAGTGCAAACAAAGATGTGTCCAACTTTATTAACCTGAAAATAACCTCACATGGAACAAAAATCTATCGCAATTTGGAACAGATTTAAAATTGTATCCACTAAATTAAAAAAAAATCCTAAATTTTGTTTAAAAAAAAAAAAATGTTTTTACATTTACGCTATCAACAGCTGGTTATTTTCCAACATATCACCTTAATAAAGATGGATATTTTTTTAAAAAAATTGGATTTGTTATAACAACTAATTTATACATAAAATAATTTATTTAATGTTATTAAATACATTTTTCAAAAGTGTCAGACTTACATAGTGCAACTACCGTATATTAATTAAATATTAAAGTCTAGCCCAATTCATGCATTTATATTGATCTGCTGTAAAGCCCCATATTTTGTAAATAAAATTTTTTTAAATTGTTTTATTTATAAAAATAATTATTATAACACTAATTTGTTAACCCATTATACACAATCTTTATTATTAAGTATCAGATTAACCAGAAGGGTTACTCTGCACCTTTTCAAAGACTGATTTTCATCTTTTTTTATTTATTTATTTTTTTTAATTATGTTTGTTTTTTTTAAATAATATTTTATTCCAGATTTAATCAGTCCTTGGTTTTTGGGAAAAGTAAAACTTCCTTGCGTTACCTGGACATGGATTATAACTGAGTCTCTAGTTATAGGTTTAGGTGTTGGCATCTTGCAGACCGCAGAAAAGTTAGTTTATATCTAATGTAGAAAATTCTTTAACTAACTTATAACATTGTTATAAATAACAGCTTTCAGCAAGTCAGCTCAAAATTTTAAAAAATAGGTGGCAGCTCTAGTATGTATTTATATATGCATTTTAAGCCGGAATCTCAATTTTGTATGTGAACATCAACCACAAAAGTTAGGGTGGGTAAAGGTGATGGAAAACCCTTTGACTGGGGTAGTAGAAGTATTATTACACACTCATCTACAGACACCAGACAAGCCAGAAGGCTTGTTTTTTCCCTCAGAAATCTCATGGTGCTGCCACAACCACAAGGGATTCTGGGTAGGCACATGTGCACTTAAATCGTGAGTGCGTTAATAAATAAAAAGCGTTCAGCCGTGTCCGTGGACCGAAATCTAAAAAAATGTAATCCACACCCATGCCCATAAAGGTTAGGGAGTTAAGAGTGCTTCTTACAGCAAAACTTTCAGTGTTGCTCGTGCAGACACATCCACAACCTTGGTGCAGGGTTCTGAAAGTGACCCAGAACTATTCTGAGGCTCCATGCTCCCCGTGTCCCATAGGCCGCTACACTTGATCTTTAGCCAAATGCTGGACAGCTTTTTTTTTTTTTTTCGTCCTTAACAGGACCGATTGGCATGAGAATGTGATACTGGCTTAATACCTAAGGCTTGAGGTAGCACGAGAAATATCATTACATAAGTTATGGTGAGTAAAGGTGATGGGAAAACCCTTCCACTTAAAATTAGGGGGTAGTAGAAGTATTATTAAACACTCATCTACAGACACCAGACCAGCCAGAAGGCTTGTTTTTCCCTCAGAAATCTCATGGTGCTGCCACAACCACAAGGGATTCTGGGTAGGCACATGCAAATAAGGTCAACAATGATCACCTTTTGTGGGAAAAATGTGAATATTGCATGGTAATGAATTGGTTAAATGATGATACCATTACATAAGTTATGGCGAGTAAAGGTGATGGAAAACCCTTCAACTTAAAATTAAGGAGGTAGTAGAAGCATTATTACACACTCATCTACAGACACCAGTAGATCGGGGCTCAGATAACTGAGCGAGAACTCATACAAATGGCAGCTGTCTGAAAACATTATATTATGGGGCAAAAACTAGAACTATTTGAAAACAGAAAACAGAGCAATAATTATGAAGAATGATTGATAACCTGATACCAGCAATAAAAAAATATTGAAGTTTCCCCTTAATTTGTTGTTTTATTCAACCTTACCCAATATACCGTATATGATGAACGTGTTTGGGCTAGTAATTACATATATGTAATTATGTTAACCCTTTCATTTCATAGTGGTGCAAAACAAGCATTAAAGAGACCGAGATCTATACCCACAGTCTGGAATAATTACTTTTTTTCTTGGAATTTCCAGAAAATGCTTTAAAAAATTTTTTTCACTTTCCAAGTGATTAACTGATTTAAAAAAGAGGAAAAAATGTAGATTTTGTCTAATACTATAAAACTAAAACAATAATAATAATAGCATTACACTGTTCTGTGTTAGTGATTTCTGAATATAATAACAAATTTAGAATCTCTAATATAAATGTAGCAATTCCTCACTAATTTACAAAATACGAAATCGGACAACCTATTTTTTCTATACATATTAAACATGCATAAGTATATAAATACCAGAATATATATTATTTGATCTAATATTTATTAATGCCATCTATGGCAGCTACGAATTAGGTGGTTTTAGGCAATTTATCAAAAATTACACCTCCTCCTCTAAAAAAAGACTGACAATACATAGAAAATAAAGAATTTTATAATGTATTTTCCTATAAATCGCTGAGGGCAATTTCCGTATGCAAATCTCCGTGCAGAGAAATTTATCAAAATATTATACGCGTTGCCTAGCGTTTTAAAAGGAAAAACATAGATTTTTGTACTTTCCGGAATTATTGTAATATTTAAGCACAAAAATATCTCACTTACCATTGGGGTTTTTGTATAAAAAAGAAGCATTTCTGGTATATTGGTTTTATCACCATAGCAACCAATAAAATGTTCCTGTTGAATGGGCCATGCGCCAGGTGGGCCGATCGCCGACACTACCCCATACTTGGGCAATCTGCCCCTCCACCTGTATATACGTGATGGCATGCAGCGCAAGATTAAAAACGCTACATGTGGTCGCGTGTATCCAGCCGGCAGCCATTGGGTGGCTGCTGGTCTTAAAGTGCCAGGGCCACTTAGTCATCCCAGTTTGACCCTGGATTTTTAACTCCCCTATAATGATAAGACCACTTTTATAGATTTTGCACCTGAATCCTTTTTTATACTTAAATCCGGCTGTCAAAAAAAAAAAATATATATTTTTTTTTACACAATTAGAATTAAAATGATAATAAAAAGGGTAAAACAAGTATCCCTCAAAATATTGAATTTGCTGAAAATGGAAACATTTTTTCTCAATTAAAAATAATCTTTTAGGGTAAATACACCGATATTACCCCAATGCTTTGCCATTTAAAATGTTGGATTGCATTCTCATGCCATCAATAAATTAGGATAAAAATGGCCATAGCATAATAATAATTATTATAAAATATATCTATATATATATATATATATATATATATATATATATACATATATATACAAAATAAATAGAAAAAAAGATGATTTTATTTTTGTTTTCTGTCTTTTATTCCTATTTAAACTGAAATGTTAAAGCATAAAACCAGAATTTTTTTATTAAACTGAGTGTAACACTTTATAATTTCCATTTGTAAAATAATTTTTAGTAACCCCCCTGTGTGGAATTACTGAATCCTGAACAGTTTAATGCAGAAATGGTGTACTTTAATCATGTCTGCCTCCTTGAAAAACATATGTCAAAACATTGTCGCGGTAATAATATTGTAGCTACCTCGTTTAGCGTGGAAGATTGTGGGTTTCATTCTCTGTAAAAACGTAGGAGTTTCGTGGGTCCATTCCTGTCACTTACAACTTTTCATTTTTAGGTAAGCTGACCAGATTTTTAAAATGAAAACCTTTCTTTTTAAAAAAAAATGCTTTATTATAGCGCCCAACAGTCCTGGTTTTCTCAGCACAGTCCTGCCGCCTCTGTTAGCTGTCCAACTAACCCACTTTTCATGGGCCGGTTGAGAAGTTTTCTCCACCCTGGAAAGATGTGAAATCAATACAGCACAGACTGTCGAAAGTTATAAGGTGGTCCCATGGATAAGGTTGAGCGCCTACTTCTGGGGCCACGACTCTCTGCTTCCATATCTTGCAACACCCCTCAATAAATATAAAAAAAAAATTCAATGAAAATGAAAATGGCTGCCGGGTATTTTTGTAAGGCCATGGATTATGCGATATACCTTTAATAACATTGAAAAAGATTTAAGTAATATAATATATATATATTTATAGTACTTCCAAAAATGCAAGCGGATGTATAGATCAAAATAAATATTTGATCCATACTTTCTATCATGACGCTGGCAATAGCAATTAATTACTCTAGTAAATAGAAATCAAGCATTAGCTGTATGGATACAATATGGATTACATCCACTCTCTCATATAGTATGCAAACGATATTATGGTGAGTTCCCTTTAACACAATACACGTCTTCTTAAATCACGGTTTAATGAGCCTAACCCGCAGGGGACGTGGTATACGACTGACAACAATATATGGCCGTGTTCACTAGAGATGCAAACTAGTGTCTGGACATCTGAAAAAATAAAATCCAGACCCAAAAAAAATTAAAACCATCGCACTGCGCTGTCTAGCTCTGTAGCCTTCAATGCACGTGGAAGCCATTATTAATTATAAAGGCCATGCTCTTGGGTGGAACTGCCTATTATAATTTGGGTTACAAGCGGTGAAATCCATACAATGCAATACATGCCACATGTGGCTATTTTGCATATATTAAAAAAGATGCTTTACATGCGCTCTAAACCTGAGAAGGCTAAATAATACTTGCATTTAGAGTTGCAGCTACATTATATATATATATATACATAAATACACATATACATATTATAGGGTTAATCAGTGCCATTGTAGGAGCACAGTGGCCACCAGGTCTTTATCTTCTGGGGTCCCAATTCCTTTACAATGTGTCACTGGTTACTTGTCTCACAATAAAGAGACAGAAGAAACACCATAATTCCTTATTATACATGTTTTTTTTTAAATTTTATTATTAAAAAAATATTTAGAAAATTAGATTTTACAGATTTACAGATAATCACAAAACAACAAAGTAGGAAAATTAACAATATTTAAACCAGAAGTGGTAGAGGATAATACAGCGACGCATCGGCATACAGCTCCTTAATCTAAGACGAGACCAACAACTGATTAAGGTTTGAGTTTTTACAACAAGAAAAAACGGGCAGACCAGACGGGCCGAATGGGTCTGATCTGCCGGCAAATTTTATGTTTCTTTTAAATCAAATTTGTGAAATCTAATGGAATAAAACCCAGAACCTGCCATTTAACTAGTAATCACGATTTCCACCTCCAATACATGTGTCCAACCAAGCTTCCGAATAGTTGAAAGGTACGCCATTTCTTCTGCTTACCATCTGTTGTAATGTATGATAAATACACAATTACATCATGGCATCCTATAGAGTATTACGTATCAGAAACATAAGGTTGCCGTTTATCTTTGTCCATGACAAAGTCGAGATTAATCAAAATAAATCTTTTCTCGAATTCGGGAGCAACTGTAGAAGGAGCATTGGCAATGACAAATCACCCACCGTTTATTGGTCGAAGACCAGTGCTCCAATCTGTGTACTTGAAACAGTTGACCTGTCCAAGTAATGCAAATTAATTACACATTTTTGGCACTTTGAACAATTATTTAGTGCACTAATCTATCCTTGTTTAGCACATTTTTTTCCCCTGAATGAAGTCACATTCTATAATGAGGATGTCTTTCGGGTTAGACTCTTACACTTACTATTTCTACCACTAAACTATTCCAACCCAAGTTTAAGAAAGTGGTTCCAATTCTAGAATGCAAGCAATACAGAAGAGATCTTTCAACGACTATGGTCCAGAGAGAAGTCCAAAAATAAGTCTTCTCTGTATGTTTATCCTCATTTCATTCCTGTCTGTCATTTAGTTTAGTTCCTAAAAAAACTTACTTGCCCCTAGCTATTTGCACAATGTTCCAAACACCCCTTTTTCCTTCCAAAAATTACAGGAGTTGGGCGTCACTTTTTGGAGATTCTTTTTCGAGGCACTTGGGTGTCCCAGCTAGTCAAGTCCATATGTTTTAAGGGCTAATGCCACTACTTTCTTTGTACTGGAAGTGTCATGGCGGAGCCGGGTCCCTGAAAGCCTTTTGGAAAGGAGATGGGATGACCTTTTGGCTCCAACCTATCCTTGAAGACCTCCGTGTCAACCCTCTTCAGGGAGGCCAAGAAGATCCAGCGCTCCTTTCAGCTTCATCCACGGAGGGAGAGGACAGATCGCAAATACCATGAGAACAATGTGGCCCCATAATAGGAAGATTGGGGACCGAGCATTCACTAAATAATATTAATACCAACAATAGGGATGTCCTATATGGTCATTCATTGTTCTTGGGTCTAAACGGAACTTATGGCTACTCTCTGTTAATACGGACTTACATAACGGCTCATATCTCGCTTATCTTCTCACTCAAAATTCCAGGAATGTTTAATCACTCAAAAAGCATTGCCCAAAGCGTGTTATATTTTATAATCAACAATGAAATCCGAGCGCGTCACTTAAGCCTCGATCGGAGCGCGGCATCACAATGGGAGCCTTATTAGTATTTAAAGGTTAATTTAATCAGACACAATCTTGTTTTATATTTGAGCTTAAATAATGAGCTCAAAGTCTAAGGAAATACAGAATAGTTTTACACGCAAAGTACAAGGTAAAAACCGATCTCTATTAGAGAACACTGTAATTCAGGGGGAAAAAAAAAGAATAATTTTACAAGCATTATGTTAAAAGATAAATGCAATGAAAAATTAGTTTAGATCTCTTCCCCCCCCCTGAAGCTAATTAATAATACACTCACATCTTCATCTTAAACGTGTTTTACAAACCTCGCAAACTGCAGCTAGACATGAGTTTTCTTAATTTGTCATGAAAAAAGGCAATTTCCATTGACTGTAATTGAAATAGCTGTATAGTCAATGGAGATAAATGTTTGCCGTTCGGGTGATATTTGAACGCCGAATCTTTACCAGAGATATATATATATATACCGGTATATATATTCATAAAGAATCCTAACATAAGTCTTTTTTTTTTTTTTTTTATTAGATATGTATAGCTGCCTTGAACCATTTATAAAAATTAATTGGAAAAAAACCCCATAATTTTATTGCCACAGATTTGAAAACTGTACTGATAGTGTCCACAATTTGCAGTGTAAAGAATGTAAACTAGATGTGCCATATGCTACCGAATGGTTATTTTTTTCTGCTGCTATGGCAACAAGGTAATTCAAAGTATAACTGTTCTTCCCTATTAATTAAATTATCATCATTTAGTGAATACTGTAATAATATATAAACACTGCTCGACTATCCAACGAAATGTTTTCACGAGGGTCTGAACAGACCCCTTCTGCGCATGTGTGCAGTAAGTGCTACCATCAGTTTCTTGCGTTTTCTTCCCTCTGATTCGCTGCTTCGTACAGCCAATCAAGATGAGGAAACATCAGACGATGGAGGGGGCATTCTTGTGCAGCTCTGGAGCTGCAGCTTCTCCTAAACGCAAGTCATTTACTCAAAGTGTTTAGTAGTTTGCTTGCAATGCATTAATTGTTTAGGGGGCTGCCTGGGACACCGGAGTTGTACCTTTAAGTAGCATTTTTAAATAAAAATAATACTCCTTTGTAATGGGGAGGACGCAAAATTATCCTAACCTATTGCCTTCATGTTGCTCATACATGGATTTTCTACTATATCAAAAGATCTTTATTAATGTTGCATCTATTATAATAAATGCCACATTTGGAATCTGTAGCTCTAATTTATGGATACATTTCATGAAGACGGGTCAGGCTCTATAGACAAACCAATAATTATCCGTTAACCAGCAATGTGATTGCCGGCATTCTGCTTACAGACTCGAGGAGCCTAACAGAGAGTTTTTCCTATACGTCTTCAGTGGGGGAAACTTTGTGGTGGGATATTTCCTTCCTCCAAGGAATAATTACAACGCAAGTATTTTCAGATCTGGAAATCCGACACTCGGCACGGAAAACGATTTTCTAGAACGAGGGAAATACGGAAGAGGAGGAAGAGATCAGGGGCTTTACCCACGGGCTAATGAACGTCTCTTTCTGATGGCGTTCCAGCTGTGGAATGAACTGTAGTCAACACCGGTCTTATTTTTAAAGAGCCAGTCAATGTCTCATTACGCACTTTATATTAAAGCCGATTAAAGAAACCCGCTTGGGCATATATATTAAAAGTCTCATTGTATATGAAATAGAAGCGCAACATATTTAGGATTGGCCACCTCGACTTTCTGTCATCTGGATCAGCATGATTATTCCTCCCCATTAAGTTGTTAAGTTGCTGATTCGTTCAGACAGCCTCGTAAATGTGGGGAGAGGAGAATGGAAGAGAGCCTAAGGCAAAAAAGTAGATCACATAGTGATTTTTAGTAAGGATAAATAACTAAAATTCCATGTTCCTCTTAGCCTCAGGGGTTTTGCCCCAATCTCAGGGTCTGAGGGTAGATTCTTAGGGTCACATGGTCTGGAGTTGAGTCCGTCAAGTTCTACTCACTGAAATCCCTGCTGCATTGCATGATGACTTCATGACTTCATAATGACTTCATCTGTAACAAGGAATGGCTTTCATAAGCACAGGCAATAGAACCATTTGGTTATCACCATTACTAAGTCGCTTTGACTAAATCTGATGGACTATTTAAGAGTTAATATTGGAAGGGCCTTGAGGTCGACTCGTCTATAAACTTCCCACGTATGAAAGTGGATGGCAGAAAACATTCCATACTGAAAAAGAAAGGGCAGGATTGGAATTGCACAACAGCTGGAATCCATGAAGCCCCGCAACATGGAACTCCAAAGGCTAGGAGCCTTGATACAAGGAACATGAGGCTCTGAGCTTCTCATCACTTGTGTCAGTTGCTGATATTCCGTGACAGTATAATAACGTGACCTCAGGTGTACCAGATGCTGCAGGAACGACTTGAAAATGTTGAAGAGCCCTTCAACCCTGCTCTGTGAAGAATTGCACACGTATCGTGCGAAAATGCCACAGAGAGACTTATTGATAACTGTGATAGTTGACAGAAGCGTAGATGGAGTTAGTAGAATCCATCATCTGTTTTTAATCTCAGACGTCTGAAAATTAACCCTTTTGACTACGTTTCTAGAAATGTACCAATAAAAAAAAATGGCGAGAAATACATGCTGTCAAAGCGCGTTGTAAAGTTATGTTAGTGTACAACCATTCGGCCCGTCTAGTCTGCCCGTTTCTCCTGGTGTGAAGAGTCAGACCTTAATCAGTTGTTGGTCTCGTCTTAGATTCATGAGCCGTATGTCTACCCGTCTATCCGTCTACCCGTCTATCCGTCTACTCTTAATGCCGAGGAGAGACTCCAAGCTTCCTACATGGCGCAGACCCTACAGAGTCCCACTGGACGCACAAACCTGGGGAAACCCAGGAGTCTGTGAGTTTCTCCTCCTCATTTTAATACATTACATTTATAGAGCACCAGCGCATTCTGTAGCGCTATAACAATAGGATAACAATGTATTGAAAAACAAGATACAGTTAGATAATTATATTATAACACGTGTTAAGACACACAGGGTTAAGGGGGGATGAGATGAAAGAAGAGAGACTGCTTGGTGAGGCTGACATGATGAGTAACTTGGTTCTATTTTCTGCTATACTTGGGGGTAAGCGAATTCACCCAATGGAGCTCAGTAAAGGATTCTGTACGAAGGGGTAGTTTTTTTAGTATCTTGTTAGGAATTTTGACCGATAAAGTCATTGCAGGGAATTGGAAGCATTCCTCTCGTATCGGACATGAAGCACGCATCGTTGTTTGAAAACACATGTTCTGACAGGTAGAAAAAGTAGGTTGCTCTCTAAAAAAAAATCAGTACCACCTGTCATTTGTCACACAATAGAAAACAGGTTCAAATAAAATCGGATCCAAATGTTTGTCAGAAAGTCGGGGGGCACATCAAATCACAATTACAACCATTGCCTCTGGATAAAGTAATTCGGGCTGAACTTTGACCCCAAAGGGCGCGTTTAAGATTTAGCGAATGTGCGATACTCACTGTAGAATGTCAGCATTTTCAAAGAAGGATTAACTAGTTGCCTGCCGTGGAGTTGAAAAGCATTGAAATCGGAACATCAGAACACTTTTGTAAATGATGAAAGAGGTATGACATATCGTCTAGTCTATGTGTGTATATGAGGTCATGCCGTGGTTCCGTTTTTACATTTTTAATGCCTTTTCACAATATAATAGCGTCATTATATAATATTCCTTTAATGTAAGTAATTCGCTTGTGAAATTAGAACCAAACACAAAGATATTCTGGATATTCCAACAATGAAACAATTATTACAGTCTGAGAGTGTCATACACCATGAAGGATCTCAGTTTCCTTCTTTAACGCATGTTGTGCATCACTATGAAATGAAAGGGTTAACATAATTAAATATTTGTAGTTATTAGCAATAAGCTTTATGGATGATAGTTATTATGTAACGTTAAATGGAAGAAAAAATCAAAGGGGACAAATCTAACCAATGTTTATTGCTAATTCCAGATTAATATTAGTGTGCTAGGAAAAACACCCTGACTGCTTATCATACTGCCTGTGGGAAACAATAGAATGGCTCAGTCTTAATCACCCAGCCCGACACATTGACTGGTGAAACTCTATGGAGGAATTGACCTCATTAGCATTGCCATAAAATATCAGCTCAGTGTGGTTCAGCTCAGAGCAGGGAAAGTCACCCAAAACATGAGATAAAATGAGATAAAAACATTTTTTTCCAATGCTGACCGTCATTACTGTAAGTGTAAATAGGGTTGGGGTTTATGCGCAGAAAATAAAAAATCAATCACACATTCCTTTTAAAGTGCCCTGAAACATGTAATTTTATATAATGTTTTGTTGATTGTTAATACTGAGAAGGCAGGGCAAGTAGGCACATAGGTGTGGTTAGCCATCTGGGAATGTGTTTACCCATGCTAATGGCAGGGCTACCTCAAACAGTAAAAAACTGGATGGGACTTGGAATTGGGTGGGGAATCTGGACACCACTCCCCCTGCATTGAGAAAAAAGAGAGTGACCCGGAGACCTGGGGAAGCAGCGCTTCCCCCCGAGACTCCGGGTCAGACCAAGGTAGGATTATAGAAGAAGTTTCATTATTCAATCAGGATTTTATTTTAAAATGTATCATATACAATTTGATTATATATATATATATATATATATATATATATATATATATATATATATATATATATATATATATACAATAATAGGTACATTTAATTATAGCATTAAACATTCAGTACAATCTCAAAATAACCAGTGTTATTCACGCAGTAGGGATAATTTATCAGACTTTTTTTACTACTGTTTGAGTTTACATGGCTGGCTGAGAAGGGATTAGACCCTCTGGACTGCGTGTTTTCATGAACCCAGCCTTTAATATACATAGTAAAATGCATTACAGTTTAATTACAGTAATAAATAATAATAATTATTATTGTTGTTATTATTAATTATTTGTTATTATTTACTATTCATTTATATAGCACTATCACACACCGCAGAAACATTTTCACTGACACCAGCTGGCATTTATTACAGCAGCTGCTGGTGAATAGAACCCCCATCATCATACCTGCGGACTCTCCAGGTTTGAAATGGAATCTCAGGGTAAGGGGCCACATTCTGAGGGCCACAAATCCCAGAGCTGACTCCTTCCTGCTCCCGGTGTCAGAGCCATTTAATTAACACATTTGGTGAGTTACTACCTAGATTCTACCTAATATACAATTAAAGGGTTAATATTTAAATTGTCTCAGGGTCAGCCCATTTAGAATATTTAGAAGGCCTCTAGCTGAAGGACTGAGCCTTTCTATGCCCCCCCCCTTCTGGATTCTCTCTCATCAGAAGCCAGACAGCAGTCTCTTTAATGAAGTCATAAAACACCTCTAATGTGACACCAGGAACTTCTTACATTGTTGCCTATTTTTCCGCTAGGAATACTAATTACACGTTAGATCCTAACAATGCAAAGTGAAATTGTTGGATTTTTATGGGCTCACATCTGCCAGGGCTGTGGAGTGCAGAGATCCATCAGGTCATCAGGCGCCATTCCTTTGATATACGGACCTTCTCGTCACAAAGTTTGACAGCTCTGGTGTGGACTGCAAACTCCAGGATTTTCGAGGAGGGAGCCTCCAAGATAAAAATAACTGTTCTTAGCCGTAAAAAGAGCAAATTTGCTGAAGATGATACATTTACTGGCTAACTGTAGTATGATGGATTGCAAGCTTTTGAGCCCATTTAGGTCTCTTCTTGAATTAGGTGAATTATAAGCCTTGGCTCAGCCTGACAGAAGTTATTACACACCCCTAAAAAAAGCAGGTCTTAAATGTGATATACGCTTCTTGGCCTTTTCCTTAAGATCAAGCTTGTGACTCTTTTCAAAGTTTACATGGAACCATTTCTTCTAAAGTTAAAATTATAACTCATTTTGCATTTTTTTAAATACATAGATGCCAATAGTCCCATTTTAGTCAGTACAGTCCTGGCTGTAGGGACTGACTGCCCTGACACTACCATTCAAAAGTTTCTGAGCTGCTTTCATGGAAAACAGGAACATGTCTAGCTGTAACATAATTGCAAAAGGGGTCTCTAACGATTAATTAACCCTTTAAACATAAACTTGGATCAGCGAACACAATGTTCCATTGGAACGCAGGAGTGATGGGAGTGATAAAGGGCCATTGGAACACAGGAGTGATGGGAGTAATAAAGAACCATTGGAACACAGGAGTGATGCGAGTGATAAAGGGCCATTGGAACACAGGAGTGATGGGAGTGATAAAGGGCCATTGGAACACAGGAGTGATGGGAGTGATAAAGGGCCTCTGTACGCCTATGAAGAGATTACATAAAAATTCAATTTTCCAGCTACAATAGTCATTTACAACATTAACCCCGTCTGTGCTGGATTTCTGATCCATTTCATGTTATTTAAACGAAAAAAATATCTTTCAAAAACAAGTACATTTTCCCTCAAACACAAGGAAATTTCCAAGTGACCCAAAACTTTTTGAACGCTTGTTTGTGCTCTTTCATGGAGGCAAAAACATGCGCCAAACAAAGTGGGCGGAGCATTTCACTGCACAAAATGGGTAGGGCTAACTGGGAAATGGGCGTGAACAATCCAGTATATAAAAGGAACTTTTTTGTCCATAAAAGGAGACATGCTAGGTATGCCGGTGATTTAGAAATCTGTCTCTGTCCATCTCTTGCTTACTTTAAAAAAGTCAGAATCAGAAAAAAAAGAATTTATTTAGAAAAAAGTTTCTCCTCTCCACATCTGCCTTCCACGGGGGCAATAATCCACAGACGTGATAAACCTTTTGGGGGAAATAACAGAATATGTAAACAGTAAATGTAGTTATTCTGCAACATAGCTAAAAAATAAATGGCACCACAGACAATTATACAAGTTTTACTGGATACATTAAAAAGGCATTAAATGCACAGCTGTTTTAAGTGTCTTTTAAGCTGATAAATTAACTGTCTAATAAATTGTAAGATTTGTCAGCTAATAATGCTATTTTATCTGACTTAACATATGCCTTCCTAGTTCATGAAGCATTATTGTAAGAGCCAAATGGAGATAATGTGCATTTTACAGTGTTATGTCTTAAGTGAAATGGATCATTGGCCATGAAAAAGTGTGTTAATAAATCTCCAAGGCTTTGTTAATTGCACCCAATGAAGTGTCACTGTTAAAACACAAGATGTGATAGAGAAAGCTGAACATAATGTCTTTCAGTTTTACAATTAACAGTTCACTAGGCAAATCGACCAAAAAAGACCATAATTTGTTGCAGCCTTATTAACTTACATTTTACCACTCAAGGTCATCATAGCCCAGATCTTCTTCTTAAGGCATCTCAAGGATCATCAAGGTATGGAAACTTGCATTATATATATATATATATATATATATATATATATATATATATATATATATATATATATATATATATATATATATATATATAGATGTGCACAGAAATTGCTCCCAGTGGCTTTTAAGCAGCCAATCAGTGGCAAGAATTGTCAGACCACGAAGGAAGAGGGCAGCTGCTGCTGCAGCTTCATGGTACTGGTGACTTTTCTTCGGAGACCCTTCGAGAGCTGGTACTGAAAAGTACCAGCTGTACTTTGATACATTTTAATTTTAATGACCAAACTGAACAAATAAAATAGGCACAAGAAACTGGAATGTTACCTATAGAAAAAGCTGGCGATCTTGGTAAGGATGTATGGGGTTTGAAATGAACCAAGAAGAATAAAATTTGTTTTTTGGGGGTGTGGTTAGAGGTGTGGCTATGCTTTTGTAGTACATTCTAACATATTAACTGCAATTTTTATATTAAAATATTTAAAACAATATTATGTTTTATTTGCCTGATTTTGTTTGCATACCTACGTAACAGCATTGCAAATGGCCAATGGCCACTTTTGTTGTTGATGGTGTGGTTAGAGGCGTGTCTAAGGGGGCAATAATATATTTTACTTACACATTTTATATATAAACACATTTTTTGTTCTTTCTATACACATTATTGTGGCTTTTAGGGCTGTAGAACCTTGGGATACCCTCATAACCAGCAAACATTCTGAGCGCCTAGAAAACTGTGGCATCGGGGATAAGGATCTGAAAAAGGGACTGTCCCTCTAAAGAATGGACAATAAGTAGGTATGAAACTAGCTCCTTGTATAGCTTTTAGGACTTTGAGAATTAATTTGTAAAGCATAGCCACGTTTCTTCGGAAGATTAGGAAGTTATTGGGGACCTTCTTCAGAATGATGGTCTTTCACTTGATTCATAGAAATGGCAACTATTTTGCCTTCTCCACCATAAGCCCGCCACTACTACTCTTGGAAGTAGTTTTGTTTTGGTTCTTAAAGAAAAAAAATAGTCCTAAACTAGGGATTTCTTGATTATACAAGACAAGTTAAAATAACAGAGATCTTTCCTTGATGGAAAAGTAACAGAAGAAAGGCAAGGAAGTCCTTAGAAGTAAAATATATCTATGTAGTGCGTTCATTTCCATTTTTGAAGCCCATGGGGACCGTCTTATTCCTCGGCTTTGATATGCAGATAGGCAGATTGCCTTCCTACAGGGGTCCCTGGACCACATCCAAAAATCACACCATATCTACCCTGTAAGAATAGTTGTTTAAACTGCCTCCAATGGGCCCGGCAGTGCTTTGAAAAGCCACATTTTTGGGGGGTTTAAAAACAAAATAGGTTTATTAATACTTCCTTCTTCCAACATAAATGTTTTTATATTTATTCTGTTAGTCATCTTGTGTTAGCCATTAGCTTGGATAACAACAGTTTAGCTGTTCCCCGCATGCTAAAACCCCGGCCCTTTTATAAAATGTGGCTTGTAAAGTCTTAAGCGTAAAATGTCAACCTTCTTTATAACATTTAGCTGAAGAGTCACTAAAATGTTTTGGAAGGATTTACATAAATGGGTCGGTGCGCGTTCATTTCTGTCCCTCATTCACTCAACATAATATTGGTGCCAGCTGAACGGGAACAAAGTACTAGAATGAGAATTCGAGAAGAAGACGGCATTAAATTTGAAGATGATTCGTTCTCTTAGGACTAATAGTCTAATGAGTGCTTTGTTACACGAATCCTCTTACTATAGCCTTTATTCGCATAATGTAAGCTATTCCTACTTAAAAAAACAACAATAAAGGTTACTCATCTCCATCCCGTCCAGTTCCTCTATTAAATGCCATGCACACTTAACATTATGTAATATCTTGTAAATCTGGGTGAAGGAACTTTCTATCATAATGATGAATGGGATGCCCCACGGATCACAGTCCTTCAGATCATCTTTTTTTTTCATTTATTTATAGAAAAGGCCATGGAATTGAGGTTCGTATGTACGTGAGTAGTTATTTTAAAATAAAGTGATTCAACAAATGAAGAGAAGGAAGTTTATTTAAAAGGGATAGAAATATTAGAACAAGAGACCATAATCTAAAGGAAGAGGGTCAAAGGCTTAGGTGGAAGGTAAGGAAGTTTTACTTTACTGAGAGGGTGGTAGATAAGTGCCCATTCTTGCCCGTTTCCCATCCCTTTAAGCCTTACTGGGTATGGACCTAGCTTGGATTGGCCGTCCGGCACGCTGTACAAATGCCTGGTGTACCGGTGGGTAATGGAGCTGCCCGCTTACCATTACCAGCAGCATATCAGGTCTTTCAGTACTAGCTGGATATGCACGCCGCATGCTGTGCGAGTGTAAGAATGTAACACGCGGCCCTGGTCTTGTCCTCGTGAGTGCCTAGTCCCAACGCAGTCTTGGGCGCACCACCAGGACACGGGAAGCTCCCGGATGTGTATACCTATTGCCAAACCCCACCACAGAATTGACGCAGCCACTGTATTGCTGACCAATATATATGCAAATTCATCTTAATGATCTTGAGCTACTGGATAGGTTAACATTAAAGCTAGTAAAAATATAGCGTCAGGCAGACGTAATGAGGAAACGCTGATATTTTACGGAAAAATATTTCTGATTGTAGAAGCTGTCAATTTAACAATAGGCTTACTCACATTGGTGTTTGATTAATGCGAAATTATTCAGTTGGCTACCTTGTAGTTGGCCTATATTTGTGCCCAATTAGTATGCTAATAATGGTAATTATGTTCTATACTGCATGTCTCATCACCTAGAGGGTTTTTAAAATGATAAAATAATGACAATAAACAAGTCGGAGCTGACATTCAGTAGGGCCATTTTAATTACTTACCAACAGTACACAGGGGAATCCGCACTCAGCAAAGAAATCATTCCTGCTTACTTAGTTAAAACTCTGCTTTTCAAAGAGAATTAATAGTTTAACTGGTATTCCATTATTTCTGGCCATTTTCTACCAAAGTTCCTGTATTTACTTATATTTGTCAAAAAGCAGTGTAATGATATTTGCAGGAGATGAGTCTATAAATGCAAGGTGTAATCAACAGTTTTTAAAAGATCTTGCTATATTTTTTATTATAAATGATTAAAAGGGATGGGGTTTTATTTAAAGGGTTAATAAAGTTTTCTTGCTATAACTATAACAAGCTTGATGCTGAATGGCATACCTTCCCAACATCCATGGTCAGGAGGGACAGACTTTTTTTTTGTGTGGAACCCTGGTCCTCTGTCCCAATTTCCCTTCTTGATGCTCCTAATTTTTTTTTGGAGCTCAGAATGTTTGGTGGATATGAATGGATCGCAGGGTTCTACAGCCTTGAAAGTTACAATAATCTGTATGAAAACTGCTGAAAAAAGGAACGGATATGTGCATTTTTAAATTATCAAAAAAAGCCATGATTTTCACTCTTCTGTTTCCATGGTTGTTTTGTTAGAGGAACATTCATCTTTTATTGAACCCTTGAGTGGCACCAAGGGTCTATCGAGGGCCAGTGAAAAAGTGGTTCACCGAATGTGGTTAGCAACTCAGATGCGAATAGTGAAAACATGGATGTCAGGCATGCCGGACGGGGCGTAACGAGACGACCATGATATTTTAAGGCCAGATATGGCCCAAGGTTTGTGCTAACAATGCAAATTGAAGGCATAGAAGAAGCGTTGCTGAAGGTCTGGAGCCCTTTGTTTATAGGAAGGATGGGTTTAAGTGGTAGGTAGTGGTCATGGGACCTCCTTTTTCAGGATGATCAGTGAGATTAATGGGCAGCTTGGGTGGTGAAACGTTGTCCTGATGTCCATGCCTAGCCTGCCGAGTGGCGGATAATAGTCGACAGACATGCCTTCACATTGCTATTTGATAGAGCTCTTTAATTTAATTATTTTATGTTTTTTCCATATTTTCCCATGTGTTTTTTGTGCTACATGGAAAGAGGTACAGAATCGCCTTTATGGATGACAGGTGTAGGACCCGAGACCATGCTTGCTAAATGCGTGTTGAGCTTCCATTTCGAGTTGTTCCCCTCCGAGTTCCTTGGACCAGGAGGACCAGGAAAGAATATTTATACAACATACAATGTAAATTGTATACATATATATATATATATATATATATATATATATATATATGTGATTTTTTTTCCCCATACATTTTTTTTCATTCACTTTAATTTGATAAAAAAAACTCTTTAACTGTAAAAAGAAAATGTATTGTCTAAATAAAATATATCAAGAACTATAGTAGTTAATCGGTGCATCCCCACCTTCTTTGTACATTAATTAGTTATTAAATAGAATGATCATTTTTAATTTTTAGAGCTATGTGAGGTATGAGGTACAAAACGGTGATATTATACATTG
The DNA here is from genome assembly GCA_023333645.1 of Sceloporus occidentalis. Taxonomy (NCBI): domain Eukaryota; kingdom Metazoa; phylum Chordata; class Lepidosauria; order Squamata; family Phrynosomatidae; genus Sceloporus; species Sceloporus occidentalis. Next base: position 34,016 of record JALMGF010000157.1, on the reverse strand, counting down.
CCTTGTATATATGTGAGCAAATAGAATTCATCGTGTTTGCATTTTTCATCCTGCATGATACCCTGGAAATCTATTGCATTGTAATTCATTATCCCGGCATCGCTGGCGTAGCTTATGTCGAAACACACACTGAATTTTAATCTATCTCCGTAAACCCCAGTGTGCCAGAGCAAAAGGTCACGCCTGGCCTGCGATGAGGCCTGGAAGAAAGAAAAAAAAATCAAGCCAGAAGGTACATTTCAAATGTAAACCTAAAATCCTTAGTGGTTATTCTTGGCAGTAATTCAGTAAATGCCACAAATATTTAATGTGCTGTAAGGGCCAGAAATTAATTTTGGCCACGCTACGTGTAGCTATTGAATTGATTCTTGGCATGGCCCTACGTGTTAAGCCAAGCAAATTTAAAATGTATTTGCTTTCCCCAAATTAGAGCATCTCATGGTGCTTGTGGAACAGCAGTACTGCTCACTAATTGAGATAGGAAAATGGAGTACACTATTAGATTAGGTTAGATTAAGTTCTATTCATTTCCATGAAGGAGCCTTATTTTCCGAAAATCAGCAACATTTTTGAAGTTTTGCTAGTCTGAAGCTAGCTTTCCGAATGTTTTTTTTTTTTCTCGCTTACATCATTGGCCGCTGGTAAGTGCTGGGATATGATGTCATATCTTGGTTCCATGGAACTGCTGCTTTGGGTCTAGACGATGTTGGCCTAGGCCACAATACCCACTGATGTTGTCTACAGGTATCACAGTGTATTATGGTGTCTCATAGGCAGTAAAGTAGGTTATAGAAGATCACATTCCAGGTGGTCATTGCTCATATGCACTAGAAAAATAGGCACCTTGCTTTGTTACTTTGTATTCATGCATTACAATGCCTAGGAACCTCTGGGGCATCCTAGCTAGGAGGCATCCCTTTCCTGGGTGGAACTGAAGACCATGACCCTCAACACAAGGAGCTTGAAAGGTTTCACGGCAAGTTGCCAGTTTTGTACATGCGTAATGTGTGCTGCGACATGGCCCTCTTACACATCCCCATAAATTAAATGAACACAGTTGCTCTGAGCTTTGGGACTCTGGTCGCCCCTATTATTTGATGAGACCTTGGGGACCTCACCAAGGTCATCTTCTGACTAACTAGCTTGCCTATCATACTGGATGCAGTTCTCACCCCACATGATTATGCAAAAAGCCGTAACATCAGTTATCAGGACCAGCACTACTGGTAACAAATGTGGTGTCTGTTTCAAAAGTGTTTTGATGAATTCTGAAGATTTATCCAATCAAAATCAAAGTACCTAGAACTAGAATCATAATACATATACACAATTTGTTCTGTATGCCAAAAGAAAACTCTCCCATTATAATAATAATTATTATTAATATTGTATGTTATTATGTGTTCTTTTATTGTTGAAAAATACAATGGACACACCGGGTACTGGTGTGTACTACAAACCCTTTTGCCTCAAAAACGTCCTCTCTTTTGATCCATACACTTGTTATCATGCTGGCTAGCACAATGTACAGATCAAAGTGATGCAATTTCTCATTAAACTGTACAACGTGCCTTTTTTTTTTGAAAATGTTATGCAAATGTTTTCACATAATTTACTCTGCTGTAGAAACCCTGCATCATATGGTAACATAATGTAAATGTCCCATTTAAAGTATTATTTTCGTCTATGATGGGGATGGCCTCATCTTGTAATGTAGTACATTGTATTCCAGATGCTGAATGAATACAAAAGAAATCACAAGAATCAGTTTAAGATAAAGATAATTTGCTTTCTTTCACAAAAACAATTACTTAATGTGTAAATAGCTATTGTGTGCCTGTTGGCAGAAGTACTACAATTTACCATAATGCATCTGTAATAACAGCCAGTCGAGTCCTCACTTCCAAGAGCTTGATTATACTGTTGAAATGTGTATGTCCTTTGGAATATATATAGATATATATTAAAAAAAAATTATATATTCTGTAACTCATAATTTCCTATAATAATGCGACTATTATTAGCATATCTACACATTAAACAACAGATGTTGGCTAAGTAATTGTATTAATAAAAAGGGAGTCAAAATAATCAACACCAGCTCCTTTAACCCCACCCCCCAGCCAGTCATACAACTTGGCCGCGCTCCCTCAGTCCCGGTACACTCAGCCTGAGTGTCGGGGTATGACATCACTTCCCTGCGCTCAAACATACGGTAGAAAAAGGCAATGCGTGGTCTTAGACCGGTACCCAGGAGCTCTCCAAGTGAAGCCCTGCTTTCCAGGGTCTCCGGGTCAGTTTCTTCTTTCTCCAGACAGGAAGTGGTGTTTTGTCACACCCACTTCCTGCCCACTTTATACATACTCCTTGTGCTCCTCCTTCTACTCGCCACCCACTAAAGGTTGTCTGGGGCTAGCCCCACCTCTTCCTCTTATTAGCCCCACCCCTTTATGAAGTGAATTCCCAAGAGGAGAGAGAGACTTCGGGGAAGTTCCAAGGTATGCTTTTCATCATAGCCATTGGGTGCCATCTTTTTCAAGGGCGCAATGAGAGGCTTCTCTTACCCATCCAGGGTCTGTCCATTTGACCAGCCCCAACTACAAACCTATCATTTTTAAATTTTCTCAACATGTACAGTAGATGTCCATTGTGTTTTAGGGGTAACCAAGTATTGAGGAGGAGCTTACTGGTGGACCTGCCCACTTTTGGCAAGCTCCACCTACTTTTTACAATTTACTTACCTCTGTGTGGTCTTCATTGCTTCTGGGGGTTTGGGGCAATTGAATTAAAATCTGCCCCTGCACCTAACATTAATACATAAAAACATAAGATTTTTTTGGTAGGCCCCTGGCCCTCAGCTGGCGGACAGACCTATTCTAAAGCCGACCCAATTTTGGCACGATATTATTTTCTACCAGCTCTGTCTTTATTTTCTTTTGTTTTTGCGTTTCAGGATGGTGGTTACTTTCAAACCACAGCACAAAGATTTTTTTAAAAAAGCTCAAAGCTCTTTTTCTCTGTATAATAATTAAAAATGTAATTAAAAAAATAATTGCATTTTCTGTGTTTTGCACCCTCCAGCTGCTCAGTTTTTAAGGCATTGCTAGATGTTTTACTCTGGGAATCGCACTGGACGGCACAGAGAGGAATGGTAATTTGTGCTCCTTGTAGATGGTAAAATTACAGAAAATCATAGAAAAAGAAAGTAATTCGCATATTTATATTTCTCTTATCTTTGAAAGTTGTTTGTGTGAAGAAACCCTGTTTGTTTTTCCCGATATGAAATTCATTTGCACGTCTGTGACATCAGAGACATGTTTGTTTACAAAATAGGAACGGTGCCATTTGTTGCAGGTCATTTAGGCAGCAAAGAGGGTCACGTCAATTGTCATTTTAATCCCGTCGTATAGGGATGATCGGGTTAGCGTGCAGGTCCGCCGGCTGCCACTAGGGGGAGAGATGCATTGCTGTGTTTTTCAGCCATGCTACAAAGTTTAACCTCTGCATGTAAAAGGAGTAGTGAGTGTTGGTCAAGCCGTGTGGAAGAGAAAGGGTGAGATGTGGATATGCGTGTATACAGAGCTTAGCTTTTGAATAAGAAAAATAAACATTCTCTACAGCAACAAGGGTTGTGTAATGCATTGTATGGCTTTATATATATATATATATATATATTATACATTGAGAAATGGAGATTACAGAATTTGTTGATAATGGTATTATATATTTAATCTTTAATGCTCGGAGAACCAGCGTTTTCGATCCTCTGTTTTCTTAACAGATATTGATGTGCATATAGATGGACATATATATATGTAATGACAAAATAAGGCATATAAACAACATGTACAAATAATAGCTACGCCTTTCTTTTTTACAAATCAGGTGTCTATAAGACTGATATCATGGGTGAAAGAAGAGGACATTAAGCCACACGTGCAAATCATACAAACATATAGTGATAGATAGCAGATAGCTAGATAGATAAATAGATAGATAGATAGATAGATAGATACATTAGATATATAGGGATATTTGTGAGTAATTAAAAACTCATTTTACTTCTTGAAAAAATAAGAATTAATAAATACCGAAAATTTGCACGAACTTCATGATCATAAATAAATAAATAAATAAATAAAGTAAAAAATTAACACGTCTTCTGGTGTCTCCGGCGATGAATATTCATGGTTGCCTGGGAATTTGTGACACTGTTTTGAGCTGACTTGCAGCTGCTGCAGTGAGAAAGGTCACAGGGTCTGATGAGGGCATCTGTTCCCATTTGCTTAAAGGGAGAGAGTGTCATAATGGAAGAGAAGGAGAGGATGGGTGAATAAAATGAAGTGCTTTGTTCCTCTCGGGGATGTCAAGGGAATCGAGGAGGTAAAAGTCCAGAGAAGGGTCAAGTCTACAGCATCAGCATACACACTGTTTCCTGAAATTGGATTATTGTTTGCAGGGAAGTGGGGAAATAAAAAATAATTGCAGTTTAGAATGGAAGGGAACACATCAGACCTCACGGTAATGGGGTTAACCATGAACTGTGCCACTGCCCAACTGTCCTCAGAAAATTGCGTTAAACAAGTCCCAAACTCATGTTTCTTTCCCCAAAAGAAAAAGAGCAATAAATAGTAGAAGAGACGAGCAATAAATAGAAGAAAAGATGCGAGTTAAATGTGACCCGCACTTCCCGTTCCATTACTCCCCATCCTCAGATTTAGTTTATCTCTCTTGCATCTTTTGCAAGAAATGTATCATTGAGAAGTTACTTATAATTACCTGTAACATATAAGGTTTACAAGTAAGTAGTCCCTATACAATAAGTTCTCAATGCTATATAGACATAAACAAATATATTTAAAATTAATGTTTTTGTTGATATAATTTGCAAAAATTGTAAGCTTGTTTGAGCAGGGCTCTCCGTACCTGTTCTCTCTGAAACTCAAATTGTTATGTTACATACTACTTGTTTTGTCCTGTCCACCCATTGTACAGCGCTACGGAATTTGATGGCGCTATATAAAACAATCAGCTGCATCAGTTTTTAGATGGAAATTTGATTAAATTTGACTCATTAAAGCATTTTAGAATTTGTGTTTTCAGTTTTTTTTTTGCATTTTTAAAAATTGTTTTTATGATATAATTATTAAAACAGTTTAAAATGCACTAATATGAAGCTCTTTTTTTAAACATAAAAAAAACACCAGGTCATCAACCCAAGTTTATGCATTCTTCTCCAATCCTTGAGTATGAAGAGCCCCCATTCTAGCCTTGTTGGTTCCTCCAAGTATTACTATAATGAACAGATCTTTTTCTAGAAACTTTACTTGCAGAGACCCCAGATATTGGTTTTATCTCCTCTTGGTGACCTCTTTTACTTTATTTATATGGCCCTTACTTTAAACTTCCATGCTGCTTATCTTGACATCTACTCGCCTTACCTCTAGGACTCACTTTTCCGACCGTTCTAAGCCAGGCCCTTAAACCCTACCATGAACTGAAGTCTTCCTTGAAATGATGAAAACCTCACAGACCTACATGTACTTTAGCTGTTTCATTAAGATTATCCTCCAGACAGCTCTCATTAACTCTCAGCATTCTCTGTCGTTGGCTTTTGAGTTGAAGCTGACGGAGACGAAATAAATATCACAACCAGAGTATGGGGAATACGGTTTCTCCCCGTGATACAATGTAACAAATCTATCTCGAAGGGCAAGCATTGTGACATTGTTATGATATGTAGATCGCCGAACGCGTGTTTCATCCTATGTTTGAGGTCTTTCAGAAATCTGTTTAATACGAGTTCTTGAGCCGACATTGAGACTGTAAAACTACTCTAAGAAAACTGGAATTTTCTGTCAATACCTCCTCATTTATTCCTATAACTGCTGGCCAATTAGCCGTCTTTGGGGAGATTCTGTGCTGCCAAATCATTCCAATAACAAGAGCCCACTAGGGCTGCAAGCTTTTTATTACTCTACCTATTCTCACTGTGCCGTTCCTTTTAAAAGACAGAAAAAAAAATCCTCAATTATTTTTATTCTTATCCATACATACTCTACAGGAAGAACATTTAGTCGAGAAGAGAGGGGTTCTTTTCTGATTCCGACCTTGATTTGGGGCATGAGGCTGCGTACTGACAAAACTAGAACTGACAGTCTAAGAGACACAAATACATTAGATTAAGAGGGCTTGACTTGCAGGATTACAATCCTTAATGTTTTATTATTACGTATTTAATTATTATTCATTGTCTTATATAGCACCATCATATTCCATAGCGCTGTAATAACAAGTAGTATTTAACATAATAATTTTACTTACAGAAACAGCAGGTGAAGAGGGCCTTGCTCAAACATTACCAACAAACATTGTACAGCGCTATTGAATATGATGGCGCTATATTAAACAATAAATAATAATAATCTAGACTCACCAAAATTGAGGTACTTAGTGGTGACATAGTGGTGGGCTATGTAATATATGGCCATACAGTGTGATGGGATCCCATATATATATATATATATATATATATATATATATATATATATATATATATATATATATATACCCGAGATAGGTGTATTTCTGGATCTGCTGGATGTTCGTGCTGATTCCCGGGTTTGAGGATCCTGGGAATTGTAGCAACTAGAAATTAAGTAGAATATAATGAAATTTGCCATTTTTCGCACCTCTCTAGCACTCAGATGTTAAAGGACGAACCATACAGTTTTTAGGTTAATTTGTGATGAATTAGTATGCAAATAAACTTGCGTTATGGAGTAAGCAGATCCCATTTCAGAAAGCAAAAACATAAATGTATTTTACCCTGCCGGCCGCAAATTATCAGACATGAAAGCAAAAACACCTCTTTTGGTTCTTGACCTTCGAGACTAATGTCCCACAGTTACTTTCGGAAAACACGATGACAGCAGGATATATATTTATTTTAACATATCTGTATTTTCATCAAAGAAATAATAATGAAAAAAAAAAACTAAAGATCTAGCGGGCGGGATTTTCCGTTTCTCAGTAAGATTTCTCAGGTCTAAACATTTGAACACGGATTTCAGCTAAGTGCACAATTAAGGGGAGCGTCTAAACTTTAAAAACACATTCTACATGCACACAACACTCCTCTTTATTCATGGGGATTTTAATTATGCCAGCGGGAGTCGTAGCAAAGAGAAAAAAAATAACCGCATCTCATGACAAGGAACCCAGCAGTGAAAGAATATGAATCTCATATTGAAAATGTAAGTGGTAAAGGAATCCACCTCTAATACATGCGAGATGCTGGAACGGGTTCATGGAGTCATTTTCGGCATCTTGATATTGTCTAGAAAGGGATGTGTCCTGTCTTTATAGCTCCCAGCAGGAGGTCAAAGAGAGCGTAGATGTGTTTTACTTGGGTTTTGCCACCTCTGAACGTAGAAACAGCGAAAGAATACAGAAGAAATGAACAGAGACAGAAGAACTCCCCACAACACATTACAAAATGAGGATTAAACCTTTAGAATTCTATTAAGAAGATCTGGCATGTATATTAGAAACTTTATAATTATTTTTTACATGTATATATATATATATATAAATATATATCACTCTAATTTTTTGAGCTTTGGTCTTAAAGATTTTACTCCACTATTGGTGGTCAACTCAAACACTAAGTATCCAGAATATTGCCCTGAATTTTATTATTGGTGCTGTTCCAGTTAATTGCAGGTCTGTGTCAAACTCAGAAGTGTACAGGAACCCAAAGGAGGATGTAGGATGTAGACCGAGGCCAACTGGAGCAACAGCCGGGGTCTGCATGTCCGACTGTCTTCTTCTGTCTTCAACCAGAAGACCAAGTCACAGGATAGGCTGAAGCTTACGTCAAGGATCAGAAGAGTCGAGGCCAAATCCGAATCCTGGACTAGCCCTCTTGCAGAAGCACTCCGTAGGAGTGAGTGAGAGTGTGTGAGAGTGAGTAACAGTGAGACTGCCAGTGTTTTTAGATTTTAAAGTGCCGGTGTGAGTGCCAAATACAGAATTTGTCCCTGATCCTGTGACATCATTTGCACATTCACCGTCCTCAATTATTTCCTTGTTTACTCACATAATGAAAAAAGCATTATCATTCGTATTTCTGCTTGTTTCCATATTCAAGAGACTTTGGCTATTAACAAAATGTATGCAAATCGCTTTGACAACTGTTATAAAGAAATCGATACTATGACATCACAATATTACTGGAGCCAACAGTAACCTCTTTAGTTTGGCTGTGATCACTGGTCAGAAATCACACCCCAAGAAGTCTTATGTAATGTCCTGTGTGGAAAAAGTTATGTAATTAAAAATTGATTTTTTTGCCATTAGTCCTAACAAATGTATCGCAATGAACTCTTTTACCGCTTATCAATTAAAAACTTTGTATGATCTGTTTTATATGCACATTCTATACACATGCTACAAAAAAGCAGAAATGAAAAAACTTTAGAACATGACGACTAAATATGTGCTACAACTCTTAAACTTCAAGAGTCAATGTGAAACAAACCAAGGTTCTGAGATGTATTGTTACTGTTTAAGAACCCAGATGATTGGCATATTGATTCTAGATTCCTGGTAGAATAATTGTTCAGCCAAGTGAGCATTATACATTTCTACATCAGAGGACGTCAACCTTTGCCCTCGACCCCAACAACTGTTACTCCTCACATGGGCTCAGGTGGCATTTAGCACATGCCTCAAAGTCAAACTCCAATTATCCCAGTTAATACCCTCCAACGAGAGCCTTTAAAGATGTCCTGTTGGAGGTTCTTTAGCATCAACGTTGAGGAAATGCTCTAGATCACCAACCACTTTGTGTTAATTTTGGCATTCATCTCAAGCTCACAATGTAATAACACAATGTAATAACAAAAAAACCCAGCTTTTAAGACATATCCCAGTTTGATCTGAAGAATGAACCTCCAAGCCTCCAATGTGGCTCTACATCTTACTCTATGGATAAGTCAGTGACTAAAGCCATCATAAACTTCTAAAGAAGTCTTCTCCTGAACCAATATGGAAATGGCCATTACTGTGCATTTCGCCTAGTAGATAGGGCCACCACTTTTTTTTCTGGAGAAACTTTTGACCTTGGTTTTATCTCCATATGATTATTATTAGACATGTTACCCCAGAAGTAGATCGATGCAGATGGGAGAGGGATTGAAGTATATGCCCTAATTTTTTTCGCATCACGCTCAATGACCGCAATTCCATACGACCATGGTTTTTCCAAGAGTCTCTGTTTAAAGGGGACCTCTGGTCACATCTAATACTCTGTATAACATGTAGTACTCCTTTTTTCTTCCATATCAAAAAGCAGAAGTACTTGGAGAAAAACAAAAACCTTATTAACGATCTATTAAGTATAATGCAATCTTGATCAGGAAGTACATTAATTCTAAAGAACTAAGAAAATAGACTGCATGGAAAGTGAATAAATAAAAAACAAAGTTCAAAGCTTTTAACCCGACAAAGCCTGATTTGTAGATAGCAAAGGGCTTATTAATCAGGTTGATTGACTTAGAACTCCAAAGCAAGCGATATTATAATTCCATGAGAGATATATAAAACTTGACAGTATAAAGTTCCCTTCTACGCTCAAAGCAGATTATACAATCTTCTAAACAGCCAAAAAACTCAATGTCAAATCTAGGAATGATTCAAAATTTCCCGTAAAAAATAAAAAGAGCAGATCTAATTTCAATGGGTATGCACATATTGGTCTAATTTTAAAATTAGTCCTGTGCCCTGAATAAGGATGATTAATGATGCTGTCATTTCACATCACTGGCTTATGTGGCATATTATTCTTTTAAGTAGAAAAAAAAAGTAAATTCAAAAATTTAGTGGAGTTTTTAAAAAAAAAAAAAATTCTATTTGCTGAAATATTTTTATAAAAGAACATCCTCATATTGTGATTTTAAATGGTGGGAGGCTCGTGATATGCATACCCAACATGCCTATGTACTAATAGAGAATGTATCTTAAATGCACTTTTTTATACTTTTTCATACTCTATTGCTGTATTTTCTTGTTGAAAACATTTCAGCTGAGCCTCTGAATCCTGTCTGCCTTCGTTACTGACATCACAGAAGGGATGTTAACTTTAGGCGCTTATAATAACTCTCATCACACCTATCACACAGAACACCTCACTCATTGGGCCCTCGCTATGTAAATGTGAACCTGTAATGTTTTGCTGTTTCACATACATGACCATGAAATGGCAGGTGGGAATTTCTGCTGGGGGGGTCAGACTGAAGTAATGTAACACACAGGGGAGGGTTTTTGAGGATTGACAGGACTCTGTTGCTAGGCAACTATAGTATTTCAATAAACTTTTAATCCCAGTTTTTTAAGAGACAGGAAGCATTAAAGAGAAAACCAAAATTACAGATGGTTTTTCTTCTACGTATCTCTACAAAATGCAGAATATTTTAAGAGGCCCCTATGTGGAACAGATCCTTTAATTTCCCTAACTGCTCAAGAAACACTTTCTCGATTTGTCTAGTACTAAAATTACGTGGGGGGTTATAAAATATAGTTTGCTTCATCAAACTCTTGGCATTAGATGCCCCTTTAAGGAGGGTTAAGGCACGAGGAGAAGGCCCTTAGTGTGTTAACCTCTACCACTTCCACTGGGAGGCTGTTTCAGTTATCAACCACTCTGTCAGTGAAGGAAAACGTCCTTACATGACATCTAAGCCTCTGACCCTCTAGTTTAAGTTTATGACCTCTCGTTTTAACATTTCTCTTTAGAAACATGCCCTCCGCCTGTACTTTCCCACTAAGTCCAGCAAGATCCCAAAGACAATACTGATCTTTTCTGGTTCAGATAATACTTTCACGAACAATCCATTCACACACTCCTATGACACAACGTCTAATACCCACCTTAACCAAAGACCCAGGAGCAGAGGCTAAAGCTTTCAGAGCTGGTGACCTAGGGTAAGAGGATAGACCTAGGGTAAGAGGATAGATAGATAGATAGATAGATAGATAGATAGATAGATAGATAGATAGATAGATGGATAGATAGATAGATAGATAGATAGATAGATAGATAGATAGATGGATGGATAGATAGATAGATAGATAGATAGATGGATAGATAGATAGATAGATAGATAGATAGATAGATAGATAGATAGATAGATAGATAGATAGATAGATAATGGATAGATAGAGAGTGCTATTGTGTTTTGGAGTCCATGTGTGTGTCTGCAATTGTTACAACTAATGTATTTACACACGCAAACTAAATAATAGTCTTTAGCATGGAGATGTCTGATTACTGCATTAGAAGGAGTTCCAGTTTGTTGTTTGATTACTGTTTACAGTAATGTTCTGGGCTGTTCTGGAGTATTGATGTCTGCTTAAGCCTCACAAAGACTTCTGCAAGAATAGAACAAAGGGGGACAAATAGAAAAAAAGCATTGAAGGGATGTATGAGCTAGACGCACATCGACAAGATCCTACAAGCTTAGAACAAACTTTACCACATTGTACACACAGGTCATTAACGGCATGGGTGTGAGTCTTAAGATCAGCCTGATAGACATTTGGGGTAGGTCTAGCCTGCCATCTTGGGCGGGTGAGGCATACACTACACCATTCCTCACCACTTTTGCAAGTGTGTTCAGTGCTCTGAATGAGACACTGGTTAGTACGATTATTTTTGTGTTCTGAGCTCATCCATTCTTCTCATTCCACCATTTAAAGCCATCGGACCGAATCAGTAACACAAGTGCAGTAACCCAATGGGAAACAATTAGCCTCCAAGTCAATCAGGTTGAGATGGCATAAAAACCTGGACTAATGCTGCCTTATAGAAAACAACAAGATCTCAATTGGAATACTGCGTCCAGTTCCAGAAACCTAAGAGAGAATTTAAAGAAATGGCACGAAAATGGTCTGTGGTCCAACTTACAAAACAGGGAGGACCTTTATATGTACAACCTAAGAATGAAAGGAGAGGGGAGAAATGGTAGAAACATTGAAAAATGTCAATGGAAGAAAAAAACTCCAAGAGGCCAATTGGGGAGATCAAATATTGAGTAGTGGGAAACTGGGGGGCCCATGTTTTTCGCATGTTTTGAGTCCATTGTAATCCACTACATATTAAGAAACATAAGATTCCACCATGATAATCAACGTCTGTCTTAGACAGGACATTTTTCCAAATTGTAGACTGCACAGACACAAGGAAACGCACAAAAACTTCATTAGGACGTGAGCAGACCAAAATATGTTATTATGGAGCAGTGCTGCTTAGCCGCCATGAACCTAAATTATGCAGAAGGCATGCCTGACTGGGGTTTACTGTGGAATGAATGAAGTTTTATGGTTGTTACAAGGAATGGGACCATCAAAGGTTCATGTTTGCAAAAGGAACATAAAACTCAGTTCATAAAAGAGCAGTAGCTTGTTCTGCGGAACAGGAGATGGATCTGAATGCTGATCACAGCAGGAACTGCTTCCTATCTGATAGAGTTCAAGGTCTAGAAGTGAAGCAACATACTGTGTTTATTCCTCCCCGTGTTATTCCTATAAGTTTATGTAGAGCTGAGCACGAACCGGAGACGGCTGAGATTATGCTTGTGTGTGGTTGTGTTCTTCTTAAGGAAATGAATATAGCTGTAGTAGCCTAAGAGACCAAGAAGTCATTAGCCAAGCTGATAACTTCCATTGTGCCAACACAGAAAAATATATAAAGCTAGATAAGGTTTGGGGACCTATCTGAAAAAGAGACCTCTGAGGTCCAGAGAGCCTATATACCTTTACATATTGATCTATGGTGGCCCTGTAAAACGCGTCAACTTTGACTACAGACTTTGTGTTCTTTATGCAGACTTAATTTTCATAGAAACCTATACTTTGAAGGCAGATAAGACCCATTTGGCCCATCTAACCTTCCTATTTTCTTCCTCTGTAAGCACTCAGACCTTAATCAATCTCTGAGAGTCTTAGATCCTTTTGTTTTGTTGGTTAAACCAATTATCACTTTGAATTATCACGAATAACAAAACAAATAAAAAGCCCCCATATATATATTATCTATATAGGGCAATTTCCCAAAGCTCCCATAAACCAACGATGAAATGAATAAGCTAACAAAATAATTTTTATGGCTTCTATCTGGATCGCTACAGTAGTGAAAAGGTTAAGCTTGACAGACCAAGTTCTTTATAATAATAATAATAATAATAATAGTATATGCATTTATAAAAAAAATAGTAAAACATATTAAACTTCATTATTATTATCTTTTATTTATATAGCGCCAGCAATGTCCGCAGCGCTTCTTACAGTCCTAAGACTAAGACTAAGTCCTAAGACTAAGACGAGCCGATATATTAGGTAAAGAGGACCCGGCCCGCAGGCTTACAATCTATTCTTATTAAGCTAATGACATAGTTGACTTTTAATTCTTCCCCTCTATTTTTGACATTTGCAGCCCTGGTGTAACAGCTGGTTAACCCACTCTCCTTTCCGATTAGTTCGCTTCAATCATGTTGTATTTTACAGCTAGGGAAAACTGTGAGAGACCTTTGACATATTGTAGCGTATTGTGCGAAACAACGAGTCAACACATTTGAACATTTCCTGAGATCAGTAGATGTCACAGCATATGGAATACCCATCTTAAATTGAAGCAGAGACGGTGTTACTGAGCTGTGAAACTGGTCGTACATTTACATAGGAGCGTCTTTATTTGATACACAATTACTTTATTCCGTTCAACACATATTAAAAAAAATGGGGGGATAATCCTTTAAATGGTTAATTTGCACTATTTTCTGTTAAAAAAAAAAAAAGAAGGCTGTCGCCGTGTGATGTGAGAGTCTGACTCTAAGCTTGTCAAAAGAGACAGCTGTTAAACTAAATTATTGTTGGCATGAACCGAGTTGGGTCTTGCAATGGACATCTAGGGCAATGGAGTCCGTACAGGGCCGACGACGATCAGGGAAGGGATACTAAAACGGTGAATGGACGAGACCAACAACTGATTAAGGTTTGGGTGTTTAAAGCAGTAAAAAAATGGGCAGAGTAGATATTTTCTGGGATATAATGGGAATAATCTGTTATTTTGACCAGACCTGACAAAATCAGTCATATTCGGAATTGCCTTATGATCTAAATCCTCCATAAACGCTATTGGCGCAGAAATGGAATTCCCAACGTGGATTTGATTAAAATCGACGGAAATGTATTCATACACAAACAGCGAAGAACATTACTATCCTAAATAGTTTTATTCCGCGCTCCTTTTGTAGTAATTCTGACAAAGAGGCTTCTCCCGTGCTTTGTTCATACAACAAGAGCCCTGTCTGCGTAGGGAAAATATAATAAAAATGGAAATATATACATAAGAAATATCTTTTCAATTGTTTCCTGGTATTTTAACAAGATTTGCATAAGCCACATTAGGGTACCAAATTCATTTTCTGGAACTAGGAAAATATGATGAATATTTTATCATTCTGTGATTGAATTAGCTTTGGGCAAGACAGAGGGATTTTTTTTTTCTTTTTCGGGGGGCCCGGAGCAGTTTAGCGACGAGCTATGAAGATAGGAGCTGGGAGTATATATATTGGTAAAAAGGCCATCATACAACTGTTAAAGTATATATTAATTCCGTATTACGTGAACCAAAGCATGACCTTTTGTCATTATAAATTGATTTTACCAGTGGATATAACGAAAGAGAGAAGATCTCCTCGATGGCGCATGACATGATTGGATGAAATAAGGAAGCGTTTGAGGGTAGCTTGGCAGTTAAATTAATTATTTATAAATGCATGAAGATTTTGTGTATAACATTAAAGAGGAGGATTATATGCCAAAGCTTGGAATCTAAAACATTATACCTTGGTCTTGTGTTTACTATATAAATGGAGGTGGGTCCAGAAAGTGACTTCATCATAAAGACTCCACAAATATTATCTCTTTATTATTCACCAAGATTCTATTTCAGTGACCCGCTAACGATGGCAACCACATGGTTCCAATAACACTAGATATGGGAAATTCAATGTTGGGTAGTAAATATATTCTGAATTCTCGAGTCACCTGCGTTCAAGCAGGTATTTCATATTCCTGCAAAAAAAGCCCCGGGATTCTGAGATATCACTAGCGTTAGAATGGGAAGGAGTCAACTCCAGACATTGTGACCCTGAGAATATACCTGTTCACCCAGAGTCGGGTGTAATTTAGGGGTCAAACACCTAAGAGTTCCCAGGAATACACATCATACGCTTTGTATATTTCCTTCATCTGAAATGCGGGGTCACACTTTATTTAGTAAAAACAAATTGATGCCACCTCTTTTTTATTTATATGGCACCAACAGTTTCCGCAGCGCCTGACCAAACGAGAACAGACAGACGAAGGCGAGCCGATACATTATGGAAAGAGAACCCGGCTTGTATGACGACTCTGCAAGCTCAACTTTCATACACAAGGCATGTACGTACCCATTGTACAGCGCTACGGCATTTGATGGCGCTATATAAAACAATAAATAATAATAATAATAATAATGTACGTCAGTTATGCTGAATTAAAGTAACTCAACAATTCATAAAAAAAAACATACTTACATGTATCATTCTGATAATATCCAATGAAAGGCATGGAAACAGGTAATCATTTCAGAAGATCTAATATTGTAATTTCAACATAATAAAAATATTTAAAAATATATGTTACATTTCCTCCAAAAGATACATTTGGCTATATTGTTGTGAGCTAAAAGAGAGAAACAATGTGGCTGTCCCTTCTTCTTTTGCCGCATTTGGACCCCGTTATCTTAAAACAGATCAAATAAGCCAAGGGCAAGTCGTTTGGCATAGCAGTGTTTGGCGTATTTAAAACAGTGACAAATTATGCAAAATCATGCATGGCTGACACTATGTATATGAGGGAGCCCATCTGTAGAAAAAAAAAAAATTAAAAGTCTAACACAGGAAAAAAATGACATCTAAAAATACAAAACTCAGCAAAGAAACACATATGGGAACTACTGAAAACACTGAATAACAAATAAGATTCAGCAAACGATTATAATTATGGTATAAACAGGCAGGCGCTCGGCAGGCATCTATAATTAATAGCTGAGTTTTATAGCCTCTTGCTAGAAAAAGCATGTACCTTTTCTTCCTCGTATTTCTCTAGAGATGGCTTATTGCAAAAATTAAATCTACAGAGTTTTGTTTAAAAGTGCTTTGTATTTTTATTTTTTTTGCTCCTGATTTGTTATTTTCGTTTTATATTAAAACCCAAATTTTTGTTATTTTTTTTTGTATCCTATTATGCATTGATTAAATAAAGACAGGCTAAAAGCTTTTTTAAAATTTAGAATTTTTTATTTTTTTTTAAATCACATTTCCAGATACAAAGAAGATTTGGATTAGCCGAAATTCTAGCATAAGTTTAATTATCTTTAATAATACTAAAGAAAATGTTTTTCTACTGCTTCAAAATATAAAATAATAAAGAAGTATATATTTTTTATTATTTTACATTCTGAAGAAGTAGAAAAACATTTCTTTAGGAACATTAACATGACCTTAATTCGGCAATAAATTGTTTTTTTTTGTGTTTTTTTTACATTTATGAAAAAAAAAAATCAGGATAAAGCAGGGTGTTTAAAGACTTACTCCCACTAATTATTGTTATTATTAATATCATATCAAAATTTGTGTTTTCTTTTTAATTAACAGTAGTTTGTGCAATATAGTTCTCGCCCCTCTAAGCCAAATCTATTGGATAAACACCTTGACTTATCATACTGTCTGTGGGAAGCATTAGAGTGGCTCAGTTTTAATCACATTCTGACTAAGGAATGTCAATGGAGGAACAGACTTCATTAGCATTGCCATAAAGCATCAGCTCAGTGTGGTGCTTGAGCCAGAAAAGTCACCAAAATATCACATGACCGACAACAATGGCTGCCTTCAGTCTGCAGATAAAGGAAGGTTAATGAATGAAATAAAACCAAGTTTTATCAAACTAAACTACATTTTGGTAAACAACATTGTATAATGCTCAAGGAAAAATATACATTTTTTTCATAGAGATTCCCCTTTAAATGCTGATTTAGTGAAAAAAAAACAATCTTAAATTTTGCATGATAAAAACAGCAAATATTAATATTATCTGTATGTGATAGGATAACATCCATTTCAGTGCATTAGTTCATGAATGCCCCTTTTTGACCAGTTGAATGTGATTTCTTGATAATATCGTTTGTTCAAAGCAAATATCATTAAATGCACGTATAACTGTATCCCTGAAACAACCGATCCCACTTCCTGCCACCATTCTAAAAAAGGGCACCCACATTCTTTCTTTTCCAAAAATCAAGAGGAAAATAGCAGAATTGTCTTAATTATGGAAATTCTACTGTGATAAAAATGATTTGTGTGTTAATGGAAAGTCGGAATGCAGTATAACATGAGTGCCTTCCATGTCTTTTAAAACAATATTCTGGTTGTTTATTGGTTGTTTTTTTTGTATATATTTATTTAAATTTGTTTATCTATCAATTTTTATTGCTCAATTCATTATGAATAAAACCAGGAGGAAGATGACATGGGGTAAAATTGGCCCTTTTTTGCCCCAATCCCAAGGATTTGTGTTCTACATTTTACAAATTGTGTCTGTCTCAAATAAGAAATCCAGTTCATTTGTAGCTGCAATTTCTCTTCCTTGTTTAGTTTCCAAATATTTTCCAGATTCTAATAAAAACTGTTTAACGTTTTCCAATCGACATTAGTTCATGACTCGTGAGCTCACCTCCAACTTTTGAGTGATATTAAAACGGCATCACACGATGTAAAGGAAAATACTTTTTTTAAACTGATTTGAAAGGATTATGTAGGAATTCATTAGAACGGTCATTTGTTAAACATTTCTTTTTTTTTTTTTTTAAACATCGTTCTATAGAACCCTTACTTAGCTTTTTTTCAAGTGCTTATGAATAAGTATTGAGTTTTAATGTGTTTTGGTTAGGAAAGTGAGATGGAATTTACGAAAACCATGAAAATAAAGCAAAATCTAATTGTTTTTGTTTTTTTTTTCATAAAACAACAAAAAAGGGAGGAAATGTTTGCCAGGTAATCACACATATTTAGTTGACATCTCCAAAGTGACATTTGTGGCAATTTTCCGTTTTTAAGTATGACGGTTAAACGAGGGAAGAAACGTGGAAAAATGATCTAACGTGTTTGGTGACTTCATGAACTTGATGCTTAGGAGAGGACAATAATGTTTGCCTATTCTCAAGATGAAATAAAGCTTGAGGGTCCAGAATAAATGTTGAAATTTAAATGATAACGTAGAGAAACATAGAGTTTGGTGGCAGATAAGACCAATTCGGCACGTCTATCTTTCCTGCTGGAAAGACTCAAACCATCTTTGGTCTCGTCTTAGATTCAGGAGCCGTATCCCTATCCCATGCATGTTTAATACCCTCACTGTGTTCTGTATAACTAATAATAAGCCATTATACTTGCAGGCAAAGTCAATTCCTTATCACATTATAAAGATCCAAGTGATGTCACCTAAAGAGCCCACCATATCTTCATACAGGTTCTATACGACAATGTTTCTCCAGCTTAGGCCAACCTTCTAGAACACTCACTACTTAATGACCATTATAAGATACTCGCCAGCTCTGGGTTTTTCATATCCCTTATTTACGTCGTGAATTTTAGCCCTTGTAAACAAGGGCCTTCTAACGAGTTACCACAGAGAAATCTATCTGGGTCAAAAAGATAAGTTTTTGAGGGAAAAAAAACAGTGACGTGCTCTTACGAAATAAGAAATTAGAATTAGGAAAACAGTAGTTTCTTACATAATCGGTGGAAATAAATTGTATGATTAAAATATTATGTAACACTTACTTCTGTGTGAATCCATGAAACTGCGTTAGGAATCCTGCCTGCCGGAGCAAATTCATTGAGTTTGTATCGGAAGTAATATTAGCTAGTGGACAGTATACGTCTTCTACATCAGTCCCAATCCAAATTAACTTCATGGACTGCTCACAATTAGTTCCTAATAATTACTAGTGGAAGCTTGTCTTGGAAAGATCTAATCAACTAATGATAACCTTAAGCAAACAATAAAAAAATAGTTATTTTGGAACTCAACGTAGGGATCCTTGGATGATATTCTAAACTACACTGGAATTCCAGGGGTCCTTAGGACCAAATACTGGTAACAATACATTCCGCACCAATAATGATGACCACATGAACCTCATCAATAATTTTCATTCTTTAAGATTATATTAAGGTTTTGTAAATTGGATTTAGGAAGGAACTGGGAGAGGCATGAGTAAAAACATGTGGTCAACATGGCCCGGTCGTATTAGACATTTCCATGACGCGCCATGTCTACTGTGAGTGTTTTTTTAGACATATATTGAATCTACATTATAAGAAATCCAATAATGTCTGGATGAGGTGTGGAGATGTTTTGACATAAGAAGACTAAGCTGATTGCATCAATAACTGTGCCTGTCGATTAGGAAAGTGCTACCGAGAAAATAAACAATAAAAAGAAAATGTCTTCCTTACTCTTCTTGACTCTCTTTTCAATGGAAACATTTTGTTGAAAAGACCCCCCAGAAGACCTGTTTCCAACAAAACTGTTCTTCAGAAACTGGGACTATGAAGTCTATCCTCGGAGAACATATGGAGTCCTTCATACAAAGTTTCATAAATATGGTATAGGCCAATCACCTTTGGGATAGTTAAAAAGCAAAGTTAGTTTTAACCCCTTAAGGACAACGGGCGGTCCCTAAACCCATTGAAAACAATGCATTTTGAGCCCGTACATGTACGTGCTTTGTCATTAAGGGGTATCCAATACAACATTATTGGTAGTTACATAGCTATGGAGAGATTTTAAAGGTGTAGACACGTTATTCTTTCCTCTAAAGGAAACCACAAAAAAACCTTTAAGAAACTTTTTTCTGTTTCTCTGGCAATGAGTATCGCATGTAAATGAATTATTCCCAGTAAAAAATATGAATGAGACAATCCTGGGAAGGATTTGAACATCCAAACTAGTAGGATATATTGAACACTTTGTTTAGTTAAAAACTATTGAACTATTCTACAGAGTTGACGGAACAGCAGCTTAAAAAGACTGGGGGAAAATCAAATTTTTTTTTTCCCCCATGGCTTCCATTTTTAATACGACCCATACCACAAAGTAAAGGCTTCTACTCCGGAGCTTCGTCCCTACGGAGGACCCACCTCTCCGCTGTCTAATGTAACATTTCCTTGTTAAATTCCACCCCGTACAGTAATAACGGTTGCCATCCCCGCGATTAATATATAGCTTTTCATTAACACGTGTAACAGTTCTGGCACATTCATCATGTGTAAATGGAGTGTCAGTAGTAATGAGGCGCACGTTGCTGCTAGCGCTTGGTGGTGGCGCCATTCTGGTTGAGTAATAGAGAGGAAGAATTATGCAAATCGCGTAACGCAAATCATTTAGGATGGCTAGTATAGCCGGAATTATAAAGTATAAGTAATTTAATTTGTAAGCACGATTATATAGGTTTGTTAAGTAAATACTTTACATGTTCTGCTATCTTCTGGCCGACACTTTTCGTATTCAAAACGTTTTGGGATATAATAATACTAAATAATAAAGTGGGACTAATAGTCAAAGCTCGCGAATTCGGATCATCAATGCGTGCTGTTATTTTGGACTGTGGTACGGCAGTGAGGTAGGACTGTTTGCTCTTCTGGAACGGATTTCAGAAATACAAGGTTGTGTCACTGATCATTTTTGGAAACCAAATGTATGACCCAGATGTATTGTCACTGGGATCTGCTACTTAAATCCAGAACTTGATAGTTATGCCCTACAGAAAAGGTATAACAAGAAGAGCTCGTGCCTGCGAAGAAAGAGAAGCTTATAATTTAAAATGGACTTATTGATCCGCGTTATGCGAGGGAATGCAAGGTTCCACCGAAAGAACGTCTTTTGTTGTTTGCCTTCAGGCTTACTTGCAGTGACATATATATATATATATACATATATAATATAATATAATATAATATAATATAATAATATATATATAATTCCAATTGGGGGAAAAACATTTCCATCCCCAAGCATGCAATATTTCCATGGATTCTATGGTTCTATGGGGTATAATAGCAAGAACTGTACCTACGTTTGCGTCTGTTACGGATACTTTGGAAAGCAGACACAATTCGTAAGAAATCAACCCACATTGAAAAAAAGGTTTCATTCTGGCTAAAGTCATTATTGATAAACTGAGAGAATTAGACGATCATCAAAACAATAAAATAATTTGAATTAAAGAGAAAGCTTCGAGTTAAAATTGCCGGGTTATGGATTAATGGATGGATAGAATTATGCCCCTATCAATATGGGAGATGCGAATGAATTGTTTCGATGGCTTGGGGTTCCAGCAAAGCAAAATAAACCAAGATAATAAACATATGACAAATTTGTGAACATTACCCTGGGATGGTGCCCTACCAAACAAATATGACGGAACCAAACGCTTACTCAACAATGCTTATGAATCATGATTGTCGGGCATCAAGAATATTTGATTACAAAGAAGAAGAAAAAAGATGTTCTTACCATTAAGTTGAAGACAATTTCCTTGATTGAACAGAAATAACCACCCTACTTGACGTTGATGCTTTTTTAAGTTTAGATATCACTAAAATGTGTAAATTTTGATTACATTGAAAAACATTTATTCTGTTCTTCATCTGAGTTTCGCCACAATTTAGGTATCACAGAGGGTTATTTACTCAACTGTAATTTTGAAGGTGGGTTGAATTGAAGTATATCATCTCATAACCAGGCATATTACATACCTGCAGGACCCCCCACCCCCACCATGCATTTGCAAGGGGGAGCACATACAAATTTTAAGGGGGCTCTCCACTATCACATTAAAGTGCATTTGATGGCTCCAACATCTATTTAAAGCTCTTTAGTTCCTTAGAGAGGCTCAGCTGGAGGATCTGGGATCCATTTACTAAAGAGTTTGCAGGGGAGCTGCAGTTTCATCTCACTGATTTCATTTTTTATTATGAAGGTCCAATCCCAATGAGCTTCTGCTGCAAAATAGCATGGACAACCCTGTATAATGTAAAAATGAATCACGAAGATCTCTTGAAAGCTCCTCAGTGACTGAACTATCCATTATACAGGGCCAGCTCAGCTTTTCCAGTAGAGAAATCTGCCACTGATGGCCCCTTTATGATCCATGAATTCAGGGAGTTAAAAAATGATAACTCTCCTGCAAACTCCAGCTTTTGTGAATACATTTCTATGTCCTCATCCATGACATCACATCTGTACTTTGGATAACTGAAAGCAGATCAAGAAATTCAAGCGCAGCCGCAAATACTATCCTTTCACCTTAGTGGGAAAACGACTAATTAAATTTATCCATAGACCAAAAAAAAAATAAATAAATAAATAAAAAGAAAGAAATTTGCATCAATTATAGTAAATGCAAATGAGAACTCAATACTTCAACCCGCAATTACCAACGTGGTGTAAGTAAAAGTGCTACAATTCAGTGCTGGGTATATGCAAATAATTATTGGAAACAAGACAGTTTGACGGTCCCAGGATGTTTTACTTCTTCAAATTACAGCAATACTTGAAACAGATCTTTCAATCTCTACCCAGAATTAATTGAAGAAAGAATTAAGTACTTTTTACGTAATTTTACCATGAAAGCTGAGCTGTACATTGGTACCTAATTAAATATTCAATCACAGCGTGTTGGAAGGGAGAAGGCAAGACCATCTCTGCACGGAATTGTAATGCAGGCAACAGGGAATTTTTTATTTATTTATTTATTTAATTTATTAATTTTTTTGTTTATTGGCAAAAAGCACTATTAATAAAATGAGAAGAAAAAAATACATTTGTATAAATAAAAAGTAGGAACCATTTTCTAAAAATGAATTAACCAAATTTAATATATATATATATATGATTTAATAAATGAAATGAAGCCTGTACTGCCTGCACAAGTAAGCAATTGCTTGTGTAAGCAACTGGCATATTTCAAATAAAATGTCTCGGCCGTGAGTAACTACCATGAAAGCTTGTACTATGCCATTGGCTAAGTAGGAATCAATGCACATTTTCAATACATTTCAAGTCATTTTTTTCCCTTATTGACAATTGGGATGGATTAGTCAGTTTACTATCCGAGAAAGATATTGTGGAATATTTTGACAGGGAGATAAGTGATGAGATACTATCCTATATAGTTTGCCATTATGGAACAGAGAATGTATACTTTAAATTTTTACTCTTAATTATAGACTTTAGACTGTAAGCTCCTTGGGCTAGATACTCCTATGGTACACATTGCATACCCTATTATAAATAATAAATTAGTATTTAATAATGAAATAAATATATAAATACAACTGGAATAAAGATACCGAAAAAAACAAAACAAAATATGTATGAAAAAAATTAGAGGATAGACATAAAATGACCTTAACGTGCCTGGGCCACCTCACCACCCGGAATGTTTGCAGGTACTCTTTGTCTATTACAATTGAACTCCAAAGCTAAGCTCTCCTGCTGGCACTATTAAATTTTTTACTCTTCATCCATATATTAATACAATCCGTACAGCTATTATCTATTAATACTCTATAGAATTACCAAATAGATCCATTTCCAGATCGCTTCAGAAGAAGCATTTTTTAGGACTCTTTCCTCGCTAAACCTCTTGTTCATGTCGCCAGTTATTTCAAAATTGTGTTTGTTTTTTGCACAGTACCAAGTACTCTGAGAATTACAGAAACAGAAACGTACTTTGGCTTGAAAAGCGATCTATGGACCAAGAGGCAATTGATGTGAAGGATTTAAAGATATTATCCGCTTACCTGGGCACTAGAGCTTCGGGGATCGCTGAGGCTTACCTACCTAAACTGAGTCTCTAAATGGAAGAACACTAGGCACATTTATTGGGAAGGACCACACCAACCTTCAAAATGTAGAATAACAAATAAAATG
This sequence comes from Sceloporus occidentalis, assembly GCA_023333645.1. Lineage (NCBI taxonomy): Eukaryota > Metazoa > Chordata > Lepidosauria > Squamata > Phrynosomatidae > Sceloporus > Sceloporus occidentalis. The sequence continues at coordinate 9,911 of JALMGF010000157.1, read as the reverse complement.
CATCTTTCAGTAGCGCGTTATTTACATCATACAGTAATTCAAGCTGAAATATGTCTTCCCCCATTGGGTCTTGGCTTTAAGGCCAGAAGCCACCAAATGGCATACATATGGCTGCTGGCTAGTTCCGTACGGTCGGTTGGTCTCAACGTTGTGAGCGGTCCCACTGACGTCACGGGTCATTTTTGGAGGGAAGTGGGCAGGAAGTTCCGCTTTCATGACCCGGAGTTTCCCCGCAGTGGCAAAACCCGGAGAGTTCACAGGTGTGGTGGCCCAACACTGCAGGACCTGGGTCGCTGGGTACTATCGACCAGTGCCCACCGAACATTTGCCCGATATGCCAGCTGGCCAGTCTGGGCCTGGTCATGGGTATCTGCAGTCATAGATAAGAGAGAGTACTTTCTCTTTGCCCTCCAGACTTTTGCCCAATGAAGATACAAGTTATTAAATATGTGGCCATCAACATCACATTTACAAAGGAAAAATGGAATGGAATTGGGTGACCCTCTGAGAGTTTGATTACCTTGATCTTAGCTATGACTACCAATGGAAAAAAATCCTATGTCGTCAAAAAAAGCACCTGAGGGGGCTTGGGGGCCTTTAACAAAAATAGATAAAATGAACTTCGATCCTATCGATCCTTATTCTCTCACGTTCCACCTAAAAGGGCTGGACATGCGCAGTTGTGTTTGGAGTCGTTCAAAAAGATCTGATAGCTTTAACGGAATTTCATAAAAAATTCTCCAACCAGCACCAGCTGGATTCCCACCACGTTTCTTCTAAAATTACCGGCGATGCTCCTTTAAATGTTGGAGATCTTTGTTGATACTTAAAGATTTTTCCTATTCTATTAAAATTCCGGCAATACAAAAGAACCCTGTCTTTTTTTTTTTTTTTTTTTATATCTTTTTATTCTCACATGCCGGTACATAAAAAAAAAAATGCCATTTATAAAGCGAAAGAAGAAAAATAATATTTTGGCGACGCGGAACGTATAATAGGTGCATCCATTTAGAGAGCCTTTTTCGACGCTGCTATGTTTAACACTCGGCTTATCTTTTAATGTCTTGTTTGTTATCTGCTGTTTAGATACACAACATATTCAGCTATTTAAAATAGAATATTGTAGGATACCGTCAGAATTCAGCAAAAAAGACTAACACGGTGCCAGGTAGCCATGATAAGTCCTGGAAGCCCCATGGTTAAAATAAAAAAAATGGGACTTTGGAATAGGAGAACATATTGAATTCTTTGCCTCGGTTCCTCAGACTAATCTTGGTTGGGGAAACATGTCACGCGCGACATTTGGTCAACGGGGAAAATATTTGCTTAAAGGATAGATATACTCAGCAGTAAAAAAAAAATATTTTTTTTTTAAAAAAAGGGAAAAATAGTGGAATTTTAAATAGGGAAGCTCAAGCATGCTATGTAGTAAATCCCGTGTCCGTAGCAGGATCTAAATCCTTTTTTTTTAGGGCTGGGGATGATTCCGCCAACGGGATATAATCATTATGTGCGTGCGTATCTGTCCTTAGTCGCGCAGGGCCTCTAGAGCAGACTCTATTATTCATCGTAAGGAGTATGTCACAAAATATACCTTAGAGCTGTGGGGAAAAAAAATAACTATGAGAGCCCTCGGCATATTTACATGGGATTCCAAGGGCCTACTGGCTAGCTCTGGCTGTGAGTGATAAGCAGGGCTGGATTTACTAAGGAGCACACAGAGCTCCAGGGCCCCTCAGTGACCCTCATACCTGGGAACTTTCCTGGTTTTGTCCGGAGAGTCCGGGTGAAGCGTCGCTGGCAGAATATAATGTTTTCAGTGCATATTAGCCGTTACAGTCCTCGCTCTATTAGACCAATACCCTGACTACTTATCATATTGAAAATAGAATGTCTCGCTCTTAATCACCTAGCATGACATTTTTGGCCATTGCTCACCTACATTACTGTATACAGTGCTGAAAATTATGCTCAAAGAGTGGTGTGTGTTGGTAAACGTGCGCTGCATGCATAAATGGAGATGCAGACCTTAAATCTGTTGTATGGCGTGATACAAAAGCTGTCCATGAGCGGTGATCTGGCTATTGCACCTCTTACCCGAGTTTTGTCTAAAGGCTGTTTTGTACAGCGGGCAATTACTTTCAAGGGATCCATGTATAAAGTGGATATAGAGGCAAAAGGTGATTATTGTTGACCTTATTTGCATGCGCCTACCCAGAATCCCTTGTGGTTGTGGCAGCACGAGGAGATTTCTGAGGGAAAAACAAGCCTTCTGGTTTGTCTGGTGTCTGTAGATGAGTGTTTAATAATACTTCTACTACCCCCTTAATTTTAAGTGGAAGGGTTTTCCCATCACCTTTACTCACCATAACTTATATAATGGTATTTTCACAGTCTGCGTGTCCACTGTGGAAGGGGTGCGTTATGCTATGCACCGAACACTTTTTTTCTATCTTGTATGCTTAATTTTCTCTGATCTGTATGGGCTCGTGGATTAAGCAGAATTTTTTTTTAATTTGGCCAGAAATGGCTGGATACTTATTTATTACCATGTTTTTTCATGTTGCCTATGAATCGCTGGTTTGATTTCATGTTACTGAACACGGTGAGACAATTACATGTTTTTATTATGATTTGGCACTTTTGTTTTTGGGTACTGCACTGCAGTTGCAGCTTGACTTAGCTGGTAGATGTATAGTGGAGCCTTATGGCCCCTTACCTCCTCCATAAAGGGGTTTTACTCTTTGGGGTTTTGACCTGAAGTTAAAGGGCTCTTACCTTTTGGGGTTTGACCCAAAGATCCTGGTTTGACTAAAGCACAGAATGCGGCACATACAGGAGCACGCACCTCCTGCTCCCAAAGAAAACAGCCGTCCATGAGCGGTGATCTGGTTACTGCACCTCTTTACCTGAGTTTTGTCTAAAGGCTGTCCTGTACAGCGGGCAATTACTTTCAAGAAATACCATGTATAAATTGGATATAGAGGCAAAAGGTGATTATTGTTGACTTTATTTGCATGCACCTACCCAGAATCCCTTGCGGTTGTGGCAGCACCATGAGATTTCTGAGGGAAAAACAAGCCTTCTGGCATGTCTGGTGTCTGTAGATGAGTGTTTAATGATACTTCTATTACCCACCATAACATACGTAATGGTATTTCTAATACAAAAACTTTAACACTCTAAAAGCAGTTTTTATGCGATTCTGATTAACGTCAAGTTTATTTTTGCTGACAGGTCTGCTTTATAAAAGTGTTTAATTATTCTCTAAACTGACAGCACCACTTAGCTTCGGCTTTTTTCCTAGGGGCCCACGGAGTGATAGAATTCTTAGTGTATCTACCAAGGTCATATAACCTGTCTTATCTTGGTCAATGGAACAGATCTTCTATTTGCTTGAATTTAAGACCTGCCCTAAATTCCACTTTCTTAGAAGACAATTTGCCTTGTTGGGCAATGATCAAGCACATAAGCGGCATTTTATTCCAAGAGCTACAAATGTTTCATGTAAATCTCACGCATACGCGCACACACACACGTCAACACTAGAAAATAAACATCTGTCTGCTGTTTTGGACCGGACACTCCGTTAATATATTCCTTTGCTATTCTGAATCCGCCAAGGTAAAAAATATAACGATAAAAAAAAATAAAAAAATTATATATATATATATATATATATTTAATAAATAAAAAAATAAAAAAATCAAATCAAAACAAATCTTGCGCACAAAAGATTGTGTTTACACATCAATATCTCTTTACCATGTAAGCGATCGTATTATTTTACATGGTTTTGTCTTTAATTCTGACAGTATTTACGTGGATCAGCCATAGGATAAACGCTTCGGTTTCTGAACGCCGTGACTCATAATATCAGCCCCCGAATTTTCTTTGCTAAACGAAAAAAAACCTGCCAAAGCTACGTGTATCCACTGAAAATAAAAAAAGAAGATACAAATCCTGTATGTTAGTTGCTGACAGATTCTCCTGTTCTGTGAATAATTGCCAAAGATTCCATTAACGCGATAAAGGCCAAAGCACTTTCTTCTCGCTACTGTTTATGCTTTACGGTCCACGGTTGTAACAGCTGTCTCGTTTTGGCACTAACGTTTCTTAAGGCTTATTAACGTCACAGTCCAAGTAATGAGACAAAACATTGGGAATCAAGTTAGGACGCGTATACATTCAATGCGACAGTAACACAAGCGTGTATTCCAGCTGATACAGTCACAACTAAAGAATTCTATTTTGTCTTTGTGAATATAGAAATTAATTTTCATCCATCGTACTTAATATGGAATGAAGGTCCCCTGGATTACCTAAGTAAGCGCGGTCTCCTTCGCTGTTGTGTTTTTGGATTTGAAGTATGTCAGATGACATAATTCTTCCCAGTAGAGTCTAACCTTAGCAGTTATTTGCATCTCTCTGAAATGTTCTCTCCCCGCCAGCTCCAAGAAGTTTATGCAAAAAAATACGTAGAAGTGCCTCCAGGTCAACTCAAACTTTTCACTTGCTAAATTATGTTAATAAAAAGTTGTCAGCATTGGGTTTTTTTTCTCACCTAAGGTGACACAGAGGATTGCAGGGGCTCAATACGATTAAATTAAGTGTGACGCAAGGTAGAGTAATAACATGGATGGGGGAGAGGGATGTTCTGCGTATATAAAAAGCAATACTTTTAAAGATAGTGTGAGATCACTGTTGCTACCTATCCCAAATTAGTATGATGTCATATGATGTCATATGATCCATCTGACAATTGAAAGGGTGGACACTCAACTTGACACGTTACACATGCTTTATTACAGCATTATGATCATTTCAGGAGACTCTCCGGGTTTGACCCGGAGTCTCTGAGTTACTTTCTTGTTTCTCTGGGCAGGATGGGAATTTAGCCACACCTACTCCCTGCCCATTTCCCCTCCTACCCAAGGCAATTCTAGAGATAACCACACCCCTACCAGTGGCTAGCCCTTCCCCCATGAAGCCACTCTCCCAAAAGAGAGACAGCGCTGGGAAGTTCTCGGGTATGATCGTGAGTTTATTAGAAGCAGGAACATTGTCTGAAAGGAAACTGATTGATTACAATAATGTTCAGAAAAAAATAATAGCCATTTCTAGATGTAAGACAATATTAAGGTATATTTACAGACTTCAATGCTCAGAAGCCAGAAACATAGGTTACACAAGAGGCAAGATGTCCTTATCACTGGTATGTCGATTTGTCTTGCCTACAGATGCCCGTGTTAGAAAAAGTTAATTTTGTAAAAAAGCCGAATTCCATTTTGTAACTTTTTTTCATTAAAAGCTGCATTTATCATTTCTTTGCCACCGAATCATTAAGCGCAACAAAATAATGAATTGAGTTATTTTTATATAATGTGTTTTTTTTTGTAATGATCAAAATTTATAAACTTTTATATTTGGGGTAAAAAATCTCCAACCCAAACATATAAGCAAAAGCCTTACGATTATGTTTCCTACTTTGGTTAAAACAACTATCCACTATAATAAACAGGGATGTAATAATTGTTAATGTCATCATTTGGATCTCACGAACTACAAAAACAAATGGTCTGTGTTAGCAAAGCCAGAGATTTTTGGCCGTTTAATGCAAAATAATAAACCCAAGAGATGTAATATTTTACAACTCAACTGTGTGTGATGGCAACTGATCTGCTTTTAATAAATCATGTATAAAATTAATCTTTTTGGGGGTTACAAAACAATGCATGTTTTATGTAAACTATATCCCTTGCTACATGGATGACACAACTAACCATACAGAACTTGAGAAAGGCAACAAACCCAAGAATCTTCAATCATGTGCAAGGGCACCACTAAACCAATGACTGGTGCTGACTATCCTAAAGACCGTTACATAAGTTATGGTGAGTAAAGGTGATGGAAAACCCTTCCACCAAAATTTAGGGGATAGTAGAAGTATTATTAAACACTCATCTACAGACATCAGACAAGCCAGAAGACTTGTTGTTCCCTCAGAAATCTCATGGTGCTGCCACAACCACAAGGGATTCTGGGTAGGCGCATGCAAATAAGGTCAACAATAATCACCTTTTGCCTCTATATCCACTTTATACATGGATCCCTTGAAAGTAATTGCCCGCTGTACAAGACAGCCTTTAGACAAAACTCAGGTAAGAGGTGCAGTATCCAGATCACCGCTCATGGACAGCTGTGGTTTTTTTTTTTAAGCCGTGAGGTTCGTGCTTCGCTGTGAAGAAAAACAGAAAAACATGCCAGTGCCATAAGGCCACAGTGGACACCAGGTCATCTTCTTCGGTGGTCGCACTCCCAAAGAATACGTGACCCCTTCCTTCCCTCCTCGGCCATAAAGCCTGCAGGAGGACCGGATTTTCTTGGCCCCTTCCTGCAAGGGTTGGGGCCACCGAAATCTTCATTTTGAGGAAGGAGGGAACTGCTTATGAGGTTGTGGTACTGGCTTAATACTTGAGCCTTGAGGCTTGGGGTAACCAAGAAATATCATTACATAAGTTATGGTGGGTAAAGGTGATGGAAAACCCTTCCACTTAAAATTAGGGGGTAGTAGAAGCATTATTACACACTCATCTACAGACACCATACAAGCCAGAAGGCTTTATTTCCCTCAGAAATCTCATGGTGATAATTGTTGACCTTATTTGCATGCACCTACCCAAAATCCCTTGTGGTTGTGGCAGCACCATGAGATTTCTGAGGGAACAACAAGCCTTCTGGCTTGTCTGGTGTCTGTAGATGAGTGTTTGACTTTACTAAATGAAATGAATAAATCTGAATTTAACTTTTTGCTTAAAATACGCAGATATTGTAGTTATTGTATACATTTTTATTAGTTTAGAAATATATTTTTAATATTCTAAAATATGAAAAATGTATTTGTAAGATTTTACAGTATACCTGTTATTAAGGGAGGTCATATCATATTATCACCATTTATCTAGAACATTGATTTAAGGTAATGGCAAATAATATCACAGCCAATAAAAATGACCACTTTTATCTTTCACAAAGTATTTGCCAACCATTTACAATGACCCCAGCTAAAAATATACCAATAACATTACCTTTTTCATTTTTGATATGTTTGGTGCTATAAAGAAATGGTTATCCTGGTACAAAGTATCAAAACTCACATCATTAACACCAAACCATGCAAACGGAACACCATAACATCAACCTTCCAATAAGGATTTGCCACATTTTAAAACAACCCTTTCACTTGGAGAGAGAGAAAAAATCTACATAATCATCATTGCATCCTAAAATGCGTTGACAACTTTTTTGCATAATACATCAATTTAAAAAATATATATATATATTTAAATATCATAATTGTCTTTAGGCTGCCTGTATCTTCTGGAACGCAGCCTGGAAAGATGCAGAAATCAACTTGATCTGCTCAGGGCATCAATAATAACCCTTTGGATGCTGTGGGGTTAGCAGGTATACGCTCTGCTTTGCTGTTCTCTTCTCCGGTGACCAAAGGTTAATAACATGAAATTGCATCACTGGCCGGGAATGTGGGATGAACTAAAACGGAACGTTTTCCAGTCTTTTTTTTTTTTTTTTTTTTTTTTTTTAAGACCATCTTCTCACAGACAGAGAATATTCCTGTAAACAGATGATTCGAGGGATGATTATGAATAATTCTGGCTTTACATGCCCGAGGCACAATATTACTCCTCCTGTGGTTTTAACAATTTGGAGAATATGTGCGTATTTCACAGTCTGAGATCTGTTTTTATGTTCACCGTTTATGTGAAAATGACCGTTAATATTTATTCCCAGGTGTATGTAACACGTAGAATTTAAGATACAGATGTGATCTTTAACCCTGCATGGAGTGGTGATAATGTGCATATTATACATAACGCCATAACGCATCCTCCTCTAAAATGCTTCATTTCATTCGCAATATAAAATTGATAAATCGGGTACCTGTATGCAAATTTGGAAGAGAAATTGGCATTTCCAGAGTATTACAAATATTCTAGCAATTTAATAATTTTACAACAATCTTTATAGCCGTTTTATAACTGTTCTGAAACGTCCGTGAAGCACGTAGCAAGGAAGAAGCAGACCACGTATCGAACAAAGGCCAAGCTCATGACGGAGCTGAATTAGAACTTGGTCATTATGTATCGTCGTATTGACTCTATTGAGCAGCGGCAAGAATTTTCTTTAACATGTATTGTTATCAGCCAACAAGGAAACATTGATCTGGAGAGCATTAGGATGATTGAAAAGCAAGGAGGAAATCTGTAATAACTAGATGTCTACAGCTTAACGTATCCTGATCGGTAAGGGGGTATCACCCACTCTCCTCTCTCTCCTCTCTCTCCTCTCTCTCCTCTCTCTCCTCTCTCTCCTCTCTCTCCTCTCTCTCCTCTCTCTCCTCTCTCTCCTCTCTCTCCTCTCTCTCCTCTCTCTCCTCTCTCTCCTCTCTCTCCTCTCTCTCCTCTCTCTCCTCTCTCTCCTCTCTCTCCTCTCTCTCCTCTCTCCCTCTCTCTCCTCTCTCTCCTCTCTCTCCTCCCTCTCTTCCCTCTCTTCCCTCTCTTCCCTCTCCTCTTTTTTCTTCTCTCTTCTCTTCTGGGGTTCAGCCATCATCATTGGTTGGGTCTCTACCAGTGATGTATCTACCTTTTGGGCCAAACTAGGTTAGCGCCCCCAACAGCCTCCTCCATGGTTGGTGTCCCAAGTACAATAAAACTTTGACGCATTAATCATTTTTTGCCAGGAAATCAAAAGCAAGCACTGATAGGTCATTGCCATAGAAACAGAAAATGCCCCATAGAGGTTTATGCGTCGTTTTTTAAGTACTTAAACCTCTGGGAAAAAAAGAATAAAATGACAGATCTGCTAGGATTTATTTGCTTAATATATTAAAAAATGAATGCATTGCCTAGCGGAATAATACATTTATATGGGCGATTGTAGGGTACAATAGGGACCTTGTTTCCCTAAGAAATGGTGTGACTGGTCCTTTAATATACTTTAGTTACTTTATATTGTATTTTTCATAGCATTCATTTGATATATGGCTGACCTCCTGATCACAAACCATACTATCTTGATTTATGGTATAGGATACTTCCTTCCTGGTACCTTAATAAGACACTCTGGGGTGCTAAGATCCAGTTATTCTATTATTTACCACAATGCAGTAAGATAAATCTTTGATAGGTTTATTTAACAAATTGAATGGGCATTGATAAATATAAAACCCATATCTATCAGTGCTTTTAAGACTTTTTAGAAGCGGAACTCCCCCTTTACTGCGCTTTATGGGATGCTGTGGCGCAATATAAGAGCTATATCACGCCTTATAAACAGGTCTCTGTTGGGTATTTTTATTTGGACAGATTGGTATTTGGGGGAAAACAGCTTTTTTTCCCCCCCTTAGCATTTCCTGTAATTAAGGAGAACCTAATCTCCTGAGACACAGTCCCTTCGTTGGACATTAATAACTAAGTGAAGTGCTTGATGATTAATCACCTTAGTCCTGACGGGACAAGAAAACCGTCTATGAAAACATCAAAAAACGTATTCTGTGATCTGGAAATACTTCTTGCCAAACGCAAAGCTGGGGGCTTATTCAAAAACGTAGTGCTACATCTACATACAGTGATTCTTTGGGGGGTGGATTAACCCTTTCATAATGTAAGTTAACTCGAATTTGCAATACCAATCCTTTAAAAAGAGACGCGCATGATAAATATAGGATACCCACATTAAACATAAATCTGCATTTTCTGGGTTTTTTTTTCCTTTAATTTATGTTCCTTAAAGATGGTCAGGTTAGTATTTAAATTTTTGTTAAGTAAATAGCGAATAAATTAATACATAGATGCATGACAGCGAATATTGGGGCCGTTTTTGGTGATAAA